>SSNQ01034386.1:24881-38612 GCA_006942095.1 Nothobranchius kuhntae | reverse complement strand
CCCCCCCCCCCCCCCCCAGTCGGAAACTTGGAAGAATTTCAGAATTCTAACCTTGAACCTCCGTATCAACAACAGTACATTTTTGTTGAAATGTGTTTATTTTACAAGACCCCCTTATAAGAGTGCGTTAAAAATCAATGTTACATTTAGCGCTTGCAACTAAAAACTTCTCTCTTTAAATATATTTTGAAGATGAGATTTATATTAGTCATCTGTGTTTGTTGAGAGCTAACAAAACAACAGTTTTCTAGGGCATCTTCAACTACGGTAACCAGAACGTGGTTAACTTGGGTGTGATGTCATTCCCAGATGCAAGTTCTGACTTCCGAGGTAAATCGAATGCGCCATACCTCCAGCAGTCATCGAGCAAGAGGTGGAGGACACCCTAATTGTGTCTTTAGTCCATCACTGGTTGGCTTTTGATGGTTATTTTCAAACCTAAATATCCCTGGTAATAGCAAAACGCAACACTTCTGGTGCATGCAGGAATCAATTCTGAAGGGCTTATTGCTAAATGCTTGTGAATAACTATTTAAAGTAACAATATATAGTTTTTTAAACTTTATTCTAGAGCTTTAACATTGATCTCGGTAATTGTTGAGTTAGAAACTTGACCGGTTTCATTTTAACAGCACTCTGCAGCCCTCTGCTGACCAAAAACTGCACTAGAGAGTTCTATGGAGCGGGTGGGTCTTCTGGAGGCGCTCTCTACCTGCTTTACGGCTGCTAGCTGTAATGCTACCAGTTAGCATTTTCAGTTTGCCAATCATCAATAAAGAGCACAAGAAAAAGGAAAAATAAGAAGTTTGCTTTTTCTGTTGGCATCATGGTGGGGCCTGGAAGTAAAAGTAAGAGAGTAATGTCTGTAGAGGCAAAGCAAAGAGCTAAAACCAGAGTGAACTTTGGCGTGGCCTACGCTAGTTTGAGAGAGCTAAAGGAGGCTACAAAGCCACGGACTGATGGTGACCTGGCTTTGTTGCTCCTGGACTTGTAAGTAATAATATTTTTTGTCCAACAGTGTCGCTTTTTTCACTTTATGGTTTATTTCAGTACGAGTTGGCTCATGGTAGCATTAGTTCGTTGTTAGCACTAGTTACAGCAGGCAGCTGCAGGGTTGTTTACAACAGTTGTAATTCCACATTCAACCAGTAGGGTGTAGGAGCAGGAAAACGCTCAGATGTAAAGTTAAAAAAATAAACCCAATATTTGCATGAACAGTAATGCTTTGGTCTTGTGTTTGGAATGTCCATTAGATCCCCAGTTCTGTTGAGACTATCCAGGAAGCTATCTGCAACAGGTAAAATGATAATTTTTTTCAACTTTCACAACTAAAGTTGCATCAAACAGCTTGAAAAACAGATGCTTTAATTTACCTATTTTACTTTTTCTTTGGTTCTACCAGAACATCACCTACCTCCTCTTTAGTTTTCTTGGAGATGACTCGGAACCAGTCCCCAATCATGCTGAGAACTGCAGCAAAATACGCCAATCCGACCAGAATCCAGAACAACACCACAGGTTTGTAGTAGTCGCGGTCCTTAAGACTCTGTGATCCACCTACACAGCAAATATAAACATTTTGCAGAAACATGACTTCTTTTTCATCGTTGCCCAGTGCTGATCGTGTGACTTGATGCACCAAGCTAAATAACATTTTCTTCATCCCTTAATGAGCCTCTGTGTCATTTTCAGACTGTCATGAATCTGTTTACAGGTCTGCTTTTTAATAGGTGGATGCTTCAGGCTCATTATTAAGTACAACCACTTTGTTGGGATATCTTAAGAAGACAAATGACATAAAAGAATAAAATTGTTACATTTAAGTTATATAATTTTCATTCATTTCCTGGAAATCCAATTATGTGACATCTGTGCACTAATCATTAAAACTCAGTTTGGCTCATGCTGTGCTGGAAATTGGTCTGATTACTTGTAAGAGTTTCCGACTGTGAATCATTGTCACTGAAAAATAAGTAAAAAATTTTGTTTTAATACAGACAAACAGCGACTCCAAAACTCAAAGATTGTTGATCATAAATACACTTTAAAACACAAAAAATAGCTTACGTTTAAAAATCCAGATTTGGTTTTTTAAGAGCATTTTTAATGAGCTATTAGAGGAAGCGTTTATCGGGAGTTGAGGTTAATAACTTGACTGTAACTGCTGCTGGTGGAGTAATTTAATCTGTAATCATTAAACCTGCTCAGAGAAATTTAATCTGGCAGCTTAGTGTTTGTAGTTGCTTTCCTTTTGTTATCAGAGAATGTAAACTTCAACTAACCACCTGCAGCACACACACCCAAATGATGTTCTTTGGTCCTTTGATTTATTTCTTCACAAGTATAATCAATCAGATGATGTACATTTTTTACAATATGTAAGAATAAAAACACCACTGATCACATAATTTTGCAGCAAACAGGGAAAAGGTGTTTGATGCTCTGGGAAAAGTAAGCTAAATTGAAACTGGAAACTATTAAGATTGCTTTCAAATAACATGTCATCATTTGGGAAAGGGGGAAACGTGTTGAGCTGCACATGAAGTGTTAGCTCCTGGCGCTGACGCGGGCACAAAGGCTTTAATTTAATGTTGCTTTCAAAGAAAAGGCCACAGTCTGATCTTTGCACAGATGGCATAGGCACCAGTCTGACTCACTGTGCTAAATTTAAAATTCCAAATAGAAAGTTTCAAAGGAATGGCAAACTGATGAATGAGATGTCCTAGTCAGCATGTAATTGAACATAAGGGCAGTTTTCAGCAGACGCCTTCTGTGGCTCAGATTAGAGGTTGTGAGCTTTCTTTATTTAAATCCAAAGTTCAGAAGAAGGAGAGAAGGAGAAGGTGGGCTAATTTCAGGATGAGTAGAAACTGTAGCTAATGTGTTTAGTTAGATGTAATATTAGGATTTTCATGAATTTGTCAAAATGTTAAATATTTGAATAATTTTTTTGTTCTTATTCTTTTAATTTAAATCAAAACCATTGATCATCCTTTTTATTTGTTAGGATTTAATTAAAGAAATGTTTGAAAAACAGGAAGTATTTAAAGGATAGGTTGTATTTTTGGAAGTAGGGTGTCTGTTGTGATCTTGGTTTAAAAATCAGGATGACTTTCTCAAGCTAGTAGCTAATCACAGAAATTCAACTTTAAAGAAGGTGTACAATCTTTATCCCAATACATCTGTTGTATGGTTTTCAACATTGAAATGGTGTGAAATTATGTATTTGAATCTTTTTACTTAAAACACACCAGCAAAATTTTCATCCGTTAAAATTCAACAACAAATGAAATGACCTTCTGGTGACCCAAGCCAAAGCAATCGTCACTCAATCGAGTCGAGTGGCCTTTAGCAGGTCAGACTAACTGAAAGTCTCAGCGTGATCAGAGAAGTGTAATTTCTGCTTGAATTGATTGATGAGAAGCAGAAAATTAAAAAAAGGGTCAGAGTGATTTTACATGCACATCTAAATCGATCCAGGTCAATCTAAAGTAATAAACTGGAAGCCTTCATCTTGGTTTACATGCATGTTGGAAAATATCAAATGAAGTTCATTCCACTCCGGTACAGAAGGTGGCGACATGCGTTCTTTCATGTCAGCATTCTTCCGGTTAGCGTTTAGCAACACAAATAGCAAACAAACACTTGCGGGAGTGAAGCAGACGAGGATAAGCACAGTGGCTGGAGGAATGGACAACAACTCTGCAGCACAGCCTATCTGGTACATACTGTACTGTTTGATTGTGTTACATGTGTTACATTGTGGTCGTGATATTATCAGTAGTCCATTTCTGTGGCTCCTAACTTCTGGAAGTTACTGGTATCAACTTAAAGGGAGAATAGGCAGTTTTGTCTTGCTTTTAGCACCCCCTAGTGTCCATTTAGTGAAACCAAAAATTGAATTTATCTCCTCGCTGTGTTTTCATCTTTTTGACACCTGAATTTAACTGCTGAAATGTCTCCTCAGCCTTCATTAGTGTCTACAGGAGTGGTTCATCACTAAATCAAACAAATCAGCTGTGCTCACGATCTTCTAAAACATGCGAGAAACATGCTGGAAGCAGACTCCAGCGCTGGTATGTCGGCTCAACTTTACTAAGTTCAACAGTAGGGAACCCGCCACTCTGAAGTTGCAAGTCCGGTATTCTGGCCACAGGGGGCGGTGGGGGTCTGAGTGTTATTTCATTAACACCGTAAAAGGTCATTTTAGCACATACTGGCTCAAGAAAATTATTTCAAAATTATGAAAAGTTGCATAATATCCCTTTCTTTGAGCCGTTTACATGTAGATGAATTTGGGTAGCTATTGCATCATCTGGGTTCTTCAGCACGATTGGAACCGGTTTGCCTTCAGCAATTCTAACGCTGAAGTCAATCTATTTAGGGCAAAGGTTCGGCTTTCTGATGTGCATGAATGATGTAAAAAGCTACAATCAAACATTCGGTTCAACTTCTGTGGATTTTTTGAGGTATCAATTTATCATGATGTTGTAAATTCGTTCTTAAAGTTAACCCTCTTCTTATTAGCCTTTAGCTGGATTTCCTGTCAGATTTCCTCCCGCTATTCCAAGCTGAGATCCCCCTGACGGCTTTTTACTGCTGGAAAGACTAAAACAACTCAAAGAAAACTCACTTCAAAAGACCTGAAACTGTTCCAATCAATCCACAAAATGTTAAGAAATATTTCATCCATTTTCCACTTGGAATTAAGTGTTAGAAGTCAAAAGGTCCTTAAAACAGAACACCAATATCTTGTGAAGTATTTAAAACCCAGTACCTCTGTCCTTTCATTAGTCAGTTTGAATTTCTCCAGGCTTTAAATCCAACTCTTCATGACCAAAATAATTATCTTTATAGAAAAAAATTCAAATACTCTATTCTGACAAGTGATGCATTTTTTTTATTGAACAGAAACAAATCACTTGACAAATACTGCTGGAACATTTTCAAAAGAATATAGTATTTTTTTTTTGTATGTTGGTTTCTGCTGATTGAATTTCATTCCTTTAGTGAAGTAGTGATGCTTTTCGGAGACTGCAGAGTATTAAACACATGAAATGTGATTTTGCACATAAGCAGCTGCTTTTTTTTCCTTGTGTGTATTTTGGTTTGAATAAGTCAAACCAGCTGCATTTGTCTAGCAGAAAGAGCATCAAGATCCTGTAGCATAAAGCATATCCGGAGTGTGACAATGATCCTGCACATTTAGGTTGCACACTGATGTGTTCCAGCGTGAGTGTTGAACAAATGCCACCGATTTTTACAGAGAAGGAAATAATTACAGGCTGAAGAATCACTCAGCGATTAATACCCTGGTTCTTCTCGAGGTGGCAGATTGAAAAAGGCGAATAAAAAAGAAACCACGTACCCTCACTTATGTGACTCTTTTCTCCTGCGACAAAGTCTCCAAAACCGATGGTGGTGAGGGTGATGACCACAAAGTAGATGGACTCCAGCGTGCTCCAGTCTTCGATGTATTTAAAGATGACAGCTGGCAGGGCCACGAAGATGAGGCACCCGAAAAGGATGAAGAGCAGGGTCGAGATGACACGGATCTTTGTCTGGCTGACGTTCCACTTCTGGATATAGAAAAGATATGGAAGCAGAAAGGAAGCTTTAAAGAGCGGGTTCACAGAGAAACTGTTTTTTACTTGTTCTTTTTGAAATAAGATCAGTCACTCTGAGTTTCACTCGCAGACTCAACGTGAGAATCGTCTTCTACTGCTTTTTCTGGAATTAGTCGCCAATAGAAAATAGATGGAGAAACGCTCAGATCTGGAAAAACCACAGAGATGTACGTCCAGTGTTGGGAAAGTTACTTAAAAAGTAATAAGTTTTGGTTACTAGTTACTTCATCAAAAATGTAACTGAGTTAGTCACCGAGTTACGATAATAAGCAGGAAAAGTAACTATTATGTACATTTTTGATAAAAAAATATGCTAGAAAAATAGATCCCGTCTCCATAGAACTTATTTTTTTTTAAATGATCACAACACTAAAATATAAATGACTAAATAGAATGGAACATAAGAAAACATAAAACTGAATAAATGAAATGAATGGGTACCTAACAGGAGGAACTAGAAACAGCAAACATTACACTAATGTCCTGCTGTCATGTCAAGAAAGGTACAGCTGCAGAGCTGCAGAGCAGATTCACACCTGCAGCAGTGGATCTGCAGACCTCAGAGTCTGCAGCCATGTGCACTACTTCCTCATTCCTCTCTGGCTGCGATGCGTTTGGATGTAACATCCACCCTTTTAGCTCTCAATAAGATGACAGCTTCAACACACCTCACTTCTGAATTATAGAAACGCACACATTTTTATCAGTAACAGAAACTGTGTTATGACGGAAAAAGACAGAAGTTAATTAGATTACACGCTACTGAAAAAAATAACTCCCGTTAGTAACACCTTTGTTTAAACGCCGTCATTCCCATCACTGTTTATGTCACACTGTAAATTAGCATTCATGGGCTCATCCAGCTTGGCTCGCGGCAGGAAAGGCTGGCTAGATTTTTGCAGCCAGGAAAAGAAAAACAGCGCACGTTTCAGCTAGTAGAAGCTAGCTGTTAGTGTTAGCAACTCCACAATGGCAAAGCAGGTTGGGGTTTCATTTGACGTACTGAAATCTGTTTATCCCAGCTTTAATTCAAAAAAACAATAGGTCCGAGTAAACCTAACAGGTTGTTTATTACATTGGTTGTTCTATTTTATTAGTTACTGATGTCCCTCTGTCCCTCCTAGCAACACGTGGTGTTTTCTAATATCCTAAACATCAAACTTCAGAGTTCTTGTGGTTTTCCCACTCAGTGATGAGTCATGTGACTTATGATAGCTGTCACCTGCTGTAAACAGTATATTAGTACTAGATTTGGATCTGCGATGGTGTGTAAAATCTGCTGTGACTCTGCAAACCGCTGTATCATGTACATGCTGTCAATCTCCGGGCTGCTTTTTCCACCTGAAGTGACCGCTTTCAGCTGGTTTCATGCTTCAAACATTGTGTCCTTTTCCTCTCAGGTCATGTACTGTAAGCGTTATGCACATTGTGTTTGAGGGGAAGCAAGAAGAGCAGATGGACCTCAGATCAATGTTTCACATCCTTGCAGCACAAAGGTAAAGTACAGTCGTGAAATAAGCCTTACTAGAATAGAATTAGCTGAAAACGAAGCATTATTTTACTCTGAAGGGCACTAATGAGCTGATGTTGCAGTTAGTCATCTTCACTACACAGCAGTGACTTTAAAAATCCATCTGTTTCTATTGTCCAAACGACCCTCGGACCTCCCTTTCCCTCCACAGGGAGCAACAAAACCCACAATGAATCAATATCAAGCTGCTGCTGAGTGTCTTAGGCTTGAAAAACAGCTTCTGCTAGTGCTTTTACACTCAGGAAATGTTTCAGGAAACTGATTTACCTGCAGAATACAGAAATTTCTATGGAGGTGATTTATATCACATGTACTGTAATGACCTGTGAGCATAAGGCTTCAGCTCTTTTTAACGTGTGCATACATGTATTTCAATAAATCTGGTCTCTAGTATAAATTGTTGTTCTCTGTGGAAAAAATGCGCTGGCATTCCTGTTTGATGAAGTAGTAGTTAGTTTGAAGAGAGGGGAGTATACCACAGCAGGATTTTGGGTCTTGGTCATTAATATTCATGATTTTCTGACATCTTGCCTCTGATTGGCTGACAGCAACACCACTCTTCCACTGCCTCTGTTTGCTTTGCAACGTTTTATCTTCACAAAAAAACACGAGCCTGAAGGAGTTCTGCCGTGTTGTGGAGATGCTAATGCTAATGGTTAGCTTCTAGTAGCCGAGACACGCTCTGCTCTTTCCTGGACGCGAAATCAACAACAGCTTTCCTCGTTGTGAGATACAAGACAGTGTGACGTAGATCTGTGTGGCTTTTTCTGACTCGAGTGTTTCCCTCAAATTTCAGTTTTGTTCATGTTTTTAAAATCAGCTGTTTTAGGAAGTTTTCACAGAAGCAAAATCATACCCCCTACAGATTAGGTCTTCTAACAGCCGTTCTACCTTTAAGTCTCTTTTAAAAACCTACCTTTTCACCCTTGCTTTTAAATAAAAAAAAAATGATTTCTTTGTTCATTTACTTTACCTAGGGTCTACTGAATATTTATCAGTGTTTTTATCATTTTATTTTTCTGGTTGT
This sequence comes from Nothobranchius kuhntae, assembly GCA_006942095.1. Lineage (NCBI taxonomy): Eukaryota > Metazoa > Chordata > Actinopteri > Cyprinodontiformes > Nothobranchiidae > Nothobranchius > Nothobranchius kuhntae. Next base: position 30,427 of record SSNQ01034386.1, on the reverse strand, counting down.
CTGTGCACAGCACTTTGTGCAATCTCTGATTTTTGGAAATATGCTATATAAATAAACTTGACATTGACATACTCAAAAATGCTTTGCTTCTCCTTGTAAGGGTGCAATCAGCCGTTAGGTTTTGATCTATTGACTCCACATTATCCTCTAGAGCATTCCGTGGCTCTAGTTCATCTGGTGATGGCACCTGAGTGGAAGCCATCATTTTCACTGCAAGGGTAAGCACCCACTCTGCGATGAAGTGAAACATCCTTTTGGAAAGTTGTTTTTAAATGAATATAGCTGTTAAAATCTATTTTATTTAGCCCTATAAATAAGGGATCCTTTAACACAAAGTCAAGGACCAGTTTGTACAGATGAACAATGATAAATAATTTTACACAATTTTTGTTTATAAAAATAACTTATCATTTTATATGTAAAAAAATACATTTAGTCATGTTTATTTTTGTTAGCTTTGTTTTTTTTCCCACTCAGCCTCAGTCGTTAATTGTGCACACCTGTTTTCAATCAGCTCACCTGCCCTGAGTTTGGAATCACATCCCTCATTATAAAAACATCCTGGTTTCATTTTCCTGTTGGTTTAGCTCCCCGTTAAAGCCAGCTGTTCTGAACTTCAGATTCGTTTATGTTTTTTTTCCACTATTACCCCCTGCACCTTGGGTCCTACAATAATCATCTCATGATAATTTTAATTAATGCACTTATTTCACAAAACGGTCTTATACGATTAAATTTTCCTGCCAGTCATTGTGAGAGCTGCAGCTTGAGTTGTGATCAACTCTTGAATTTCCAAGCATATTTAATGCACATCCATGCAAGATCCTCTTATAATATAAAAACATCTAGAAACATAATTACAAAAAGAAAAAGAAATGTGCTATTTATCTTAATGAAAAAGTGTATTTCTCTGCAGTAAATGCTGATTTTTCTCTAATAGGCTTTTATTCCTGAAGCACAATGCTGTTTTGATTGCTGTTCACTGGTCTGTTGTCATGGCAATGCTAAACTGCATCAACTCTGGCATGCACTGGTGGCCAACGCATTAGCAAAAGGAGAGCTCGTAAATCTTTTCCTGCGTTGCTGCTGTTAGGTATCAAACATGACTGCGGTGACAAACCTAAACCGATTATTGCACTCTGGTAAACATCCAGGGAGAAGTAAATGATTCACAGTGTGATGCAGCTTCCCTTCCATCTGCTCATCATATGGTTGGTTTAGCTTCCTGGTAGAGGAGTAGCCGAGAACAGCAGGGAGAAGCACGCACCTGAATAAATTAGGCCTCTTCTGTAACCTTTTACCTCTTCTCTTTCATCCAGCATCAAGTTTGGCTTTTCTTTTCTTTTACCCACTGCTTTTTGATCTCCCTCGTCTAAAGATTAACTTTAATTTTAAACCAGTTTTACAATAAACCTATCTTGTGCAGACAAATTACAAACTCACTTATTCAGTGTTTCTCACCACAATCATCTTCTCCACTTTGGCAATTCCCTTTCCAAAAATAGTTCCCAGCTGATCACCGACGCCAGCTAGCAAGAACCCAAACAGGGGGATCCCCAGCAGAGCGTAGATTATGCAGAAGATTCGCCCTCCTTCCGTGTGAGGAGAGATGTTCCCAAATCCTGAGAGGAGAGAACACAAAATCAAAGCTCAACTCAGACTTTGAAAATTTTATTTTAAGTGACTCATTTGGACAGATTACGTGTTGAGGTCATCTCTAGAGTTTATAGAGGGACAAAATATTCAGTGAACAGCAGTTGTGAGGACAAAAACGCCTTGTTGATGTTGGAGGTCAGAAGGGAATAGGTAGAGAGGTTGGAGTCTAGATGATAGAAAGATAACAGTAACTCAAATATGCTACAACCAAGGTCTGCAGAATATAATCCCTAATGTTAGCCTGTTAGCTAAGAACAGGAAACAGGCTGGAAAAATGTTTCCTGGTCTGATGGGTCTCGATTTCAACTGCAACATTCAGGTGGTCAAAATTGCACTGCAAAAAGTTGCTTGGCTAGAATTATTAGAATTGGCTAAAAAAAAAACTCTAAAATTAGATTCTTTTGCTAGTTTTCTATAGACAATGTTACCATTAATCTCTGGAAATATCCATTGAAATGGTGCTGAAAATGAATTAAATGATGCCCAGTTGTGTCTAAAATGCATGGGAGCAGGTCTAAGTGTTTGGGTGATGCCATATTAGATGCTATGTTTTCTTCTACGGGAGCCCATGAGGACAAAACATATTTATTGATTTGTAACAAGTGATTACAAAACTTTTTCCATTCATAAACGTTACACATTTACTTCTTTACTCGTAGCAAGTGATGAAAGTGAGTTTTTGTCATTTTGCTGGAGGCATTTTGACCCTAATGGCCATCCGTTGGTAATGTCCTACTCGAAGACAAAAGTACCACTTGCTTGCAATTGTTTAGGTATGTACTGCCCCCTATTGCCAGGGAAAATACATATGATCACTTTAAGACTACTAGGCGAGCAAATTTACTTTACCCCACTGGCACATTATTTTTTACCTTTTTTTTTTTACCTTGTTTTAAGTAATGCTATTTTAATAGAGATTTCTGTCCTTTTAAGACTAAAAATTAGTCTAACATTTTTTACATTTTATCTATTGTACTTTCTTAGAAATTTTTTTTGGCAGTGTGAGAGTCACCAAAATAAGAGCATAGATCAATCCTGCCTTGTACCCAAGCTTCAGCATGGTGGTGGTGGTGTAATGATGTGGGGGAAGATGTTCTTGGCCCACTTTGCATTTAACTGTGGTTTAAAAAGAGGCATTTACCTGTGGTTATTCTAAAATTGTTGAAAAAAGGTATTCAATGAGTCCACTAGCTAGTTTTTGATATCCTTGGTGGCAGCTGTTACTGTGACACACCAGTTTTCAAATGTGCCGTATAAATTGTGATGCTAGAGGAGGAAAGTCAGAAAGGAACTCCCTCCATTGGTCAGTTTATACAGACTCCATGAAACTAAACCTCTGACAGCAGGGAAACTGCTCCACACAGCTTGACTGAGCTTTATTTTGAGTGAACACAAGGAGGAGATGGTTGTGAGGTTCTTTATTCTCCAACAGCTCTGACATGAATCTAAAAAAAGGTGAACTGTTCTGCAACAACACATCTATTTTAAGTTCACAACCTTTCATCTCTGCACTGCTGGACAAGCATGTATTGAATAAAAGCTTCAGAGCTGATGTCAGCGCCATTATTTAGCCTCATCTCAATAATAAACCACACGTCACCGTCCTTCATTAATGCATTCGTCTGTTTGTTCAAAGAAGCTGCAGGGTGTCCTCTGATAATTTCCCAGTCTCAAACTGGACCAACTGACTCCTAATGTGAAAGAAATTGTCAATCAAGTCTCTGTAATTTTTCTGATTGGTTCCACAGGAGACAGGATGTGAGATCAGTCTTAGTTTAGGTGATCCCGCTGAGCAAAGTCACAAACACAAGCATGATGCATGTCACTATTATTTTTTGCATGTTAATCCAATCAAGTCCTACTTATTTTTGCATCTCATCATTTCTTTTGGTCAAAATTAAAAGAAAGTTTACTCAGGATGTGGGGCTGAAAGTCACACCTTGCTCCCCTGCCTGCCTTGTAATCAAGTAACTAAATTACAATTAAAAGTACTAGGATATTTTAGCATCCATCCATTTTTGGCTGCTTATCCGGGCTCGTGTCGCGTGGGCAGAAGCCTAAGCAGGAAGCCCCAGACCTTCCTCTCCCCAGCCACTTGGCCCAGCTCCTCCGGGGGAATCCTAAGGCGTTCCCTGGCAAGACGAGAAGCACAGTCCCTCCAGCGTGTCCTGGGTCTTCTTTTAGGTCTTCTCCTGATTGGACTTGCTGGAAAACCTCAAACCTTGGAAAAGCCAGCTTCTGTAGCCGAGGATCAGACCGCCATGGTCGACCACCCATCACACATTGCATTAAACCCCTTTGGCCCCTCCCAGAAGTGGTGTGACCATGGGAAGGGGGAATCCACACGAGTCAAAAAAATAAATAAAATACATTTTCTGACACTGACGACTAAAGTCATCATTTGAAATTCAACCGCTCGCTGCATTTGCGTTTTTTTTACTGGGCGGGTGTCGGAACAAGACCCCGCATCGTGAGAACAAACCATGGCTCTAAAGCTGATCTTCATTTGCATACGTCACACATCACGTGATCAGGAAGTAGAGAATCCATGTATTGGGAGACCGTTTTGGGCCTCTGTTGTGGAAAAAAGCGAGGCGCAAACTGGAAAAGCTTCTGCCGCTCACAATTCAAAAACGGATTATGAAAGAATGGATAACGCTAGAAACACGCGAATTCTTCCTGATGTAAGAAGTGAGTCTACTCTTTGTTTTGGCTGTTTTGGTGTCGACATCATCCTAGAGCGTAATGTTCTGTGACTCTTAACAAAAACAGTAAAAACGCTCAGAAACGCTGGCAGCCAGGGGCTTTTCTGATCAGGAAACCGCTGGCAGTTAATGAGTTAGTTTTTGCCTTCTTTGTTTACACAGACTGGGCAGGACATTAAACCCATGCTGCAGCCTGCCAATAGAGGGGGTTTGTAGTTCTTGCCATGGATTGCCCCCGGATGCATATTCATTGCGTAATCTTTGCAAAGCATGATACACGACACATTTCTGCCATTCTAGTCATTGGGTTTGTTTCAACGGAGGGTAGAGCGACAAGACCCAGATACGTAGTAAATACGCTCCGGGTCTATTCTTTACATGCTACGCTCCCAGAACACTGTAACCTCTGCATTTCAAACACAGGAAACACATTACGTCATTACCTGTGGCATGTCCGAGGTAAAAAGAACAGAATATGAAACTCAGACCTTTTATATTTGCAACTATCGTCCTCCTAGCTTGTTCTTGCGTGAACTGGCAAAATCACGCATGATCTTTCAATTCTGCAGTGATTTTGTGAACACGTGGTACAAGCTGGGAGGAGCACATTTGCTGCCGGTTCACATCTGAAACATTCCAAGTGGGAAGGGTTGCATTGCCGAGGTTGTGCACAAAACGCGCCTATTACTCATCCAGTGAAAAGCTGACGCCACGCAATATGGCGGTCAGGATCCCACAAAGGCCGAAAGCGGCCATTATAATGAAATTTGATGTGATTGGTTTGAATATACCAGATAAATTCTTTGTTTCAGCTTCAATTACAGCAGAAATGAGTGGTGGTTGAGCAAAACACAAAATTTTCTACGTGTTTTTTGACATTTAAATAATTTTTTCTTTTCCAAAACTAAACGATCACTCATAATCTCAAAAATAGCACATTAAATCACATTTCTATAGGTGTGTCCTCTCTCAGCTTCCGTAGGATAAAGCTGCAGTATTTTTAAGAGACATGTTTTTGAGTGGATTAAAGTTTTTTTAGCCCTTGTGAGGTTCAAGCTATTGTTTAATGAGCATTTTAATTCCCTCAAGATATTTGGGATTAGTACCGCATACACATTTGAAAACAACAAACAAACATTGTTTTTGAACGATTAAGCAAAAAAAAAAAAAAAAAAAAAAAAAACT
>SSNQ01034385.1:685427-696538 GCA_006942095.1 Nothobranchius kuhntae | reverse complement strand
AGACAGAGGTGAAAGAGAAAGGAAAAGAAAAGGTGGGGAGAGGGGGGGGGGGGTTCCACAAAAATAAACAAAAATGAACAAGAGTCTGCTTCTAGACCTGCAGAAAAAGAGATAAAAAAAACAAAAACAAAGGGACACAACAACAATACAACAAGATCTACCTATCACTGCGTCAACTTGATGAAAATAAGAATTATATATATATAATCAACATTGCTTAACTGAAGAATCACAATAATAAATCACAACGCATTAAGTGCCCACCATAGTCTTAAGACCTGTGTTTAACGTGCCCAAGTCCATACTTTTGAGAGCACCATGTGAGCACCTGTGTGTGTACACGCGCTTGTTTATTTAAGGTTTTTCTATAGGAGCGCCCAACAGAGAGTGTGAGGGACCACAGATCCGCCCCCCAAAGATGCGCAGGAGACGGGGGGAGCTCCAAGTCCCAGAGATCCAGGCGTTGCCCAGAACGCAGGAACCCCAAGGAGACTGCAACCAGGAAGGCCCCCGCCCCCATCGAGAGGCACAGAGGATCGCCCCGGGGGGCCACAACCAGCAGCCGGCAGAGTCCCGGGAGATATCAGCGGCAAGCCCACAGGCCCGCCCGCAGCCTCCCACCCCCTAGCCGGCCGAGCCCGGGACCCAGCGACCCGGGACCCAGGGGCGACCACCCCCGCCGGGGACCCAGCAGAGCCCAGGGACCCAGACCCCACCAGGCAGCCACCGGGATCTAACAGGCATATGCCAAAATCTTAAACCCCCAGACCCGGTTGCCACGAACACTCAGGCATACCAAGGCACAAGCCCCCACACCAGGTGTAGCAGGGGGAGGGGGGACAGAGATCTATATCATCAAGAGAAGTTCCAGGAGAGGGGAGGACCCAAAGGCCCCACCTGACATATACAGTCATACACAAACACAGTCACACGCTCCCTCCCTCATGCTCACACATGCACATACAACCCAAGACTTACAAAAATGCACGCCGGACACCCACTCATGCTCCCCATACACACCCTATTCACTCTGGTCCCGGTACTGCTGCACAGAAGTTATTTCTTCCATTAAATCCATCAATGCCAAAACTGTTGATCTGTTATTTCTTAATCCATACTGGCACTTTGCCAACAGATCATGTTTATCCACAAAGTTATCAAGTCTTTTTAGAAATAGTTTTTCCAGTATCTTAAAAAACGGGCAGAGTACCGACACTGGTCTATAATTTGTAAAACAATGCTTTTCGCCTGATTTATAAATGGGGATAATTTTAGCTACTTTCATTTTTTGTGGAAAAACCCCTTCCTGGAAAGACAAATTAAAACTATATTGTAGCGGTTTTACAATACCATCAATTACTCTCTTTACTGTTACCATATCAATATCATGGAAGTCAGTACTTGTTTTGTTCTTAAGTCCACTGACAATATCATATATCTCCTTCTCTTCCACTGCTCTTTAAAACATTGAACTTGCATTCCTTTCAGTGTTTCCTCCAGTCTCCCTTTCTATCATATCAACCTTTACTTCCAAATCTAGTTTTGGCCCTATATGTACAAAAAATCATTAAATACATGTACTACTTCGTTCATTTTACTAATAGTATTTGTCCCTTCCATAAAATACCCAGGGTAGTCATTAGTCCTTGGTGCATTTTTTATTATACTATTTAATAGATTCCATATCCCTTTCATGCTATCTTTATTATCTTCTAACTTTTTGATGAAGTATTGTTTTTTACAAGTTCTCATTATGTTAATTAATTTATTTTTATACTTTTTATATTTCTTTTCAGATTCTGTAGTTCTCTTTTTAATGAATTCTCTATATAAGGTGTTCTTTTTTTTTACAGGCATTTTGCAGTCCCTTCGTCATCCATGGTCTTCCTGTATACTTGTCTTTCCTGTTGACTTCAATAAGTAGGCTATTTTTCTCTAATAAGGCCATGGATATACTTAAGAATGCCTCATAGGCTTTATTGACATCCTTGTGTTTATATACAATAGTCCAATCTTGTTTTATTAACTCATTTTTGAGACACTGCATTGTCTTTTCTGTTCTAATTGTTTTATATATAATCTTACCTACATTTCTAATAACTTTATAGCAACAGTCATAAGTTACAAAAACTGGTAAGTGGTCACTTATATCATTTATCAATATCCCGCCTTTTATATTTTCTCCCATTACATTTGTAAAAATATTATCTTATAGAGTTGCACCATGAGTGGTTATTCTCGTCTGTCTTGTTATCAGGGAAATAATCCCATACAATACATTGACTCAATAAATTCTTCAGTACTCTTATTATGATTTGGGTTCAATAAATCAATATTAAAGTCTCCACAAATAAACATTCTTTTCTGATTCAGATTTGTGTACACGTCCTCCATAATGTCCTTAAAAGTCTCAATCTTTGATCCTGGTGTTCTATATGCAATTAACAATGATATTTTTCTGTTTTTTCATATTTATTTCTACTGTTATACATTCCATCACTCCATCTACCATCCTCGTCATTCTACTCATTTTTTCAAACCTTAAATTTTTATCAACATAGAGTGCAACCCCACCAACTTTTTTATTCGTCCTATCTAGATGGAGGAACTCGTATCCCTCCATCTCAAAATCCTCTTCTTTTCCAGTGTTTATCCAAGTCTCTGATATTGCTATCACATCAAATGGTTGATTAAACTGTGCTATATATGCTTTAATAAATTGAAAGTTTGCATATAGACTTCTACTATGTTCCTATTAAACTGTTCCATTGTATAATAATTACAGTCCTTTAACATTTTAGTAAAAAAATTACAGTCAGGATCTATATTGCTATCATACCCCAATGTCCCAGTTTCAACATCCATTTGATTTGTTACTTGAATTCTGTCAGCCATCTGACTTTATATATCTTATCCACACACCATCACCTCTAACAGTACTTCGTCTAGGCCAAGTACCATCCTATTTGACAATTCATTAAAAGTACCATCGACCATCCTAATGCTTTGTCTTACAATTTATCAGCTGTATTATTCCAGTTCCATTAGCTCTTTAATGACTAAGACCTTTGCCTGCTCCGGTGTTCCATTTAACTTAAAGAAGTGGTAATGCCCCCATCAGTCTTAGTGAACCACGTCTTTCAAACTTTGCATTTAGGTAGGGAATTGTCTTTGGAAGATGTTAAAACTTATTTAGCTTACTCACCTCAGACTGGAGCCCGCCATGGTGGGGGAGCAGAGTCGGTGGGTTGCATCTAAATCGCAGAAGAGCCACGGTGGGCACAGCCTCCCTCTTCAAACGGAGACGTGCAGAATTGCGGGTAAAATGCTGGTTGCAAACTACAGCACCAGGAGGGAGCTGACTGTTTTCCAGACACCGATTGCACGCAACCACTGGCGCCTAATTTCTTTTTATTTTTATTTATTTATTTATTTATTTATTTATTTATTTATTTATTTTTTAAATTTACCGTGTCCTGTCTGGCTGTGAAGCAAGCAGAATTGATGTCTGAATGCTGGTGATAAGCCTTACAGATTTATTCTCAGGTGGAGCATCAAAGCGTTTGCTTTTAATGTCACGCCTGATACTTAAAACTTTATTGTTATTGTTGTTGAATGCTTTGTAATTCCGACCAGACACGGAGACAGAGGTGAAAGAGAAAGGAAGAGAAAAGGTGGAATGGCGCCTAATTTCTAAGTCCAGCGGAAAGGAGTGCAACCCCACAGAGCCGCCCACCGCAACCACACTACACTACACCTTCTCACCATGCTAACACGATATGGAACACTAAACCCGAACTACTTTCCTAATAACACTAACAGCCAAACACTAACTAAACTACAATATCCAACAGCCAAACTAACACTAAATAAGTATGTATAACACTAAAAGCTATGCTAAAGACTAGGATATGCTAATGCTATATGCTAATGCTGAACTACGGCTAACCTCCTACACTCGCTTCCAAATCCAACTTCCAACTCACCACAAGGCGTGGCCGAGACTCTCGTTGCTTTTATAACTTTGACACAGAGCTGCTACGTAGTACTCTACTGGTTTACGTAGTATCTTACTCTTTAGCCATTGACTAAAATTAATTCAAAATGACTCATATTCTATGTTTTAAGCTGAAGGTGGCACTATACTGTGGTATTTAGGCAGAATTTTTAATTTTTAAATAAAATGCACCAAAATGCTAAAATAATGAATACACACATTTAAAACACTATTAGACACTCATTTATACAGTTCATCAGCAAAAAAAAAAAGTTCATTTAGATGTTACTTGCTCTTTAATGAACACCTTACAATCTGATGTCCAGGTTGACTGTATTTTCTTCAGTTTTCTTAATAATCTTGCTTGTCTTGCAATATCTGCATTTTTCTTGGTTAGATGTTCATTAACATACACATTCGTTCCTTTCAACTTTCTTCCTTGCTTCAGTAGCTCTTTTTTCTGCTTCCTATTAACAAATCTTATAATAATGGCAGGTTTTTGATTCTTGTTTTTCCTTGGAAGAGTACGGCACCCCTCAATGTCCTTACTATCCATTTCAATACCTTTACTATTGAAAAAGGCTATTACCTGTTCTTCCAGGGAGCGCAACTCTAGCTCAGGCAGCTCCCCTCTCTCTTCTGCTGCTGCTCGTGCATATGTCTGGTGCTTGGTTTCCAGACCCGTTACTATTACATCTGATATTCTCGAATATTGTTCCAATTCTGCCACTCGTACTTCCAACATAGCAATCTTCTTGTCCTTTTCCTCACTTTGCCTTCTTAATTCTTTAATATCCTCAATTAAATTGATTATCAGTTTTTGTTGTTTTGCAATGGTTGTAATTTCTTCTGACATAAAGTTCAAAGATTTCTTTATGTCCTCCAGTTCTTCCTCATTGATATGACTTCTTTTAGGCGGCATCTTTTAAATACTTGTGCCTCTTTTTTTACTGCAGCCTCAATCAATCCTGAAGCTTGCCAGCTTCGGGCCTGCCTTTTCCTGTAGCTTCACTAGCTCTTGATGGAGCCTGGTTGTGGCCTGATGGCTGCTGATAGAGCCTGGCTGTGGCCTGGTGGCTGATGGTGGAGCCTGGTTGTGGCCTGGTGGCTGCTGATGGAGCCTGGTTGCGGCCTGCTGGCTGGGCCTGCTAGTTGATGGTGGAGCCCGGTAGCGACTTGCTGGCTGATGGTGGAGCCTGGTTGTGGCCTGGTGGCTGATGATGCTGGACCACAGCTCCCCTCCCGGGCCGTGGATCGGTTCAGAACCCGCTCCTTCTCCGCCTCGCCGGGAGAGCAGCAGAGCTCCGGCTGAAGTTTCTCCTCGGATGACTATGGAGGTTTTAGCCACTGTCCGCTCACACCTCGCTCCCGGACGGTGAAACACACTTCCACAGTCGGGCTTTGGTTTCCTCCACTGCAGCGCCCGATCCACACACAGAGGCTCCTCGTCCTTCTCACAGTAAATCTCCAGAGGCTTCAGGCCTTCAGACTTGATGATGACTTGAGCATTTTTGATTGTTTAACACAAAAGTGACACAACATGGACAAAAATCTTAAATCATTCTTCGTTCTGGGTTTGGTCTTGTTCTGCTACATGCAGCAGCACTTTATTATTAAGTTCAGTTGCACTTTCTGTTTGTTTGAGCAAATAAATGAAGCTTTAAAGAGCAAGTAACGTCTAAATGAACTTTTATTTTTTTGCTGATGAACTCTATAAATGAGTGTCTAATAGTGTTTTAAATGTGTGTATTCATTATTTTAGCATTTTGGTGCATTTTCTTTAAAAATAAAAAATTCTGCCTAAATACCACAGTAAAGCACCACCTTCAGCTTAAAACATAGAGTTTGAATCATTTTTAATACACTTTAGTCAATGGCTAAAGAGTAAGATACTACGTAAACCAGTAGAGTACTACGTAGCAGCTCTGTGTCAAAGTTATACAAGCAACGAGAGTCTCGGCCACGCCTTGTGGTGAGTTGGGAGTTGGATTTGCAAGCGAGTGAAGGACGGTTAGCGGTAGTTCAGCATTAGCATATAGCATTAGCATATCCTAATCTTTAGCATAGCTTTTAGTGTTATACATACTTATTTAGTGTTAGCTTGGCTGTTGGATATTTTAGTTTAGTTAGTGTTATTAGGAAAGTAGTTCGGGTTTAGTGTTCCATATCGTGTTAGTATGATGAGAAGGTGTAGTGTAGTGTGGTTGCGGGGGCTGTGTGGGGTTGCACTCCTTTCCACTGGACTCATTGCGTGCAATCGGTGTCTGGAAAACAGTCAGCTCCCGCCTGGTGCTGTAGTTTGCTACCAGCATTTTACCCGCGATTCCTTCGCCAACATGATGGAGTTTGAACTGGGTTATTCTGCACGTCTCCGTTTGAAGAGGGAGGCCGTGCCCACCGTGGCTCTTCCGAGATTTAGATGCAGCCCACCGACTCTGCTCCCCCACCATGGCGGGCTCCAGTCTGAGGTGAGTAAGCTAAATAAAAGATTTAACATCTTCTAAAGACAATTCCCTACCTAAATGCAAAGTCTGAGAGACGTGGTTCACTTCATTAGCTAATATCAGTCTGCACTGCCTTCGGGCTGATTTGTCAAGTTCACAAAATGTGGAACGGGATGTAAGGTTAGAATCAGCGGCGAATTGGAACATGTCTCGAAGCCCTTTAGCTTGCATCTTCTGGTGGGCATACCAGTAGGCAAGCACTCTCACAACACCTCCAGGCACACCCCTTTGCTTTAATTTAGTAAAAAGCTTTTTATGATTCACTCGATCAAACGCTTTGGAGACATCAATAAAACTCATGAGAATAGTAGAATTTTTTTACCTTTATAGATTCACTATTTCCTTAAGAGCATAGAGACACATGTCCGTACCATGCTTGGACTTAAAACCAAACTGATTATCAGAGGAAAATAAATACTCACTCTGTCTAAGAGGATTCTTTCCATGACCTTAGATAAAATACTAGTCAATGCAATGGGTCTATAGTTGTCTAGGCAACCAGCTTTTCCCGTCTTTTTGTTAATAACTGAAACAAGCAATGTGGTCATCATTGTATTAGGAAGTATGCAGTGAGACATAAATCCAGTAAATCAGGGAGCAAGCCTGGGACTAGCATGTTTCAAATGCTCTGCTGTGACTGAATCCATGCCACTTGCTTTACTGTTAGGTAATTTCTGCACAGCATCATATACCTCATGTGACAAAAATATTTATGGACTCATCTCTAATGGCAGAGTCCACCACATATGGGCCATTATTTAAGCAATTATAGAGGGAACTATAGTGCTGTCTCCATAGCTCTGCAATTATTATCTCTCCAGAAAGTCCTCCAACTGTATAAGGAAGGAGAGGTTTATGATTATTGAGAGACTTCACCTCTTTCCAAAAGCCAGAGAAATTGTTTCCCATTAGTTTTTTTGCCAGTCAGCTCTCATAGGTTGCTCATTCCTAGATATGAATCGAACAGCATGCTTATATCTAGCTGTAGCTCACTTTTTATTTTCTAGCTCAGGGCCCTGCCTAGGTCATCCAGCTAGGAACCATAGTCTATAAGTTTCACCAGCCTCAGCATGATACGAGGCTACATGCTCATTCCATCCAGGTCTCCTGTTATGCATTTTGCTGCATCCATGCTGTTTATGGTAAGGTTTGCCTCCCTCAATCGCTGCCACAATATCATCATACATAGTGCAGAGGCTACGCTTGTGCTTCTCATCTAGACAGTGAACATCATTACAGTAAATAGCTTCTCTATGTAAATAAACATTTTTAGATATTTGTTAGTATTTACTTGATAGGTCATAAACTCCTCTTTATTGAGAGTTGACCACCTCACATTTGCAGAGCCGGTGCTAACAGAAGCTTTGTTATACCCAACGGATGTGGGCAGCTCGTCAAGATTTATAATAAAAGCTAGGGGTATATGGTCAGTTAATGCATAACTGTACTTAACACACATGTTCCCCAGTGCTGCATGTCCATCAGCAGTGCTGTAACAATGGTCAAGCCATGATGTGGTATGCCAAGCTTCACTAATGTACTTATAAGTGTCCACAGGTAGCAGAACTCTACTTGATAGAGTAAAGTTGTTCTCTGCACAAAATTGGGTAAGATGGTTAGCAAATAAAGAAATATTGTCAGCAATATCTGCGTTCATATCCCCTACAACATAAACACTATAGGTACCACTGTCCTGTATAAAAGCATTAATAAAAGCCAACCTATTAAGAAATTCTTCCTCATTCTCCCGAAATTCTTCCGAGATAAATTGCAAATAGCTTTTTATCATAACATTTTCTAATTAGCATTAAAGCTGAAAATATTATTATATTATAAAAAGAAACAGTCAGTGGGATTTTTTTTCCCAAAAATTTCTCACTTTTGAAAGTTGGTGAGTCAGAGTGTAGAAATTGTGTTTTTTTATAAAGCTGCTTCATTTCACTTTTAACTCCACTGTTACGAAATCCAGAATGCACATCTTCCATACGCTCTTTCACCATCTAGAATTAGGTCTCGATTGTCCCCTCAGTAACATGAATTAAGTGAGCAACAGGGGCACGCAGAGGCTGATAGAGGTCATGATATTGAGATACTGTCTTCTGTCACGGCCACTCATTGTGAGCACAACAGCACTTTACCCCACCAGGCGATGGAGAGAGGTGATTATTCCACAAGCCACAATCATTCTAGGGAGGGAGAAGCACAATGGGTCTGCAGCCGCTCAACCTCACTTTCGGTTTGTGCAGCTACCGTGGCTTCATCTGGCTTCTCTTATTATCGATACATTGTGCTTTCAGACAGGGCAGAGTAGAGGAGTTTGCCAATTTTTGTTGGGATTTTTTAATCCTCAGGATTGTCACACGGAATGCTCTCAGGATTTAAGGATGTGGGCTGAGCAGGAAGGGTCAAACAATTACCAAGCCTGCTCATTCTCTTCCACTTAATGAGCCAATAACAGAGAAGCACCATTGAGTGATGATTGCTGACACCATTTTCTGATTCTAAAAAAAAGAAAAAGAAGCAACTTGGTGCTTGAGCTCAATTACAGTTTGCTCTATTTTGTAGTTATAATTTTTGCGTTGAAGCACCAACTTTATTTCTCTCTCAGCTGCAAATTTTTCTTTGCACAATAAGTGCAGTTCCAGCTGTAGATAGCCTCTTTGGTGTTGATTCAGATTTTTTCTGTCTCTCATCCTTCTATTTGTCGAGGAGATGAGGCATGTGTCACGATCATGCCAATCTGCCACTTTGACTGCCACTTTATACGTTGAAGGAGCGAGGCAAAGGCTAAATATGTGAAGGCTAAATATGTCAGAAAAATGGGGTGAGTAAAGGAAGACGGATGAGGGGTGAAAGACCATTCAGAGAGCATCCGTCCTATCCATATTGGTCCAGCTATTCATCCTGATAGCTTGGATGAGATGTGCTGAGTAAATGCTCTGATGTAATACAGTGCTTTTTATGATTGTGTGTGTGTGTGTGTGTGTGTGTGTGTGTGTGTGTGTGTGTGTGTGTGTGTGTGTTTGTGTGTTAGCAACATAACTTGTGAGTCATCAGATATATTTCACCGGAACTTTAGGGATGTATGACTGGAGCAATGAGTGATTAATTTTAAAGCCAACATAAAGCATACTTTAAAACTTTTTCAAATTTTTGTAATGTGATGTAATTGGTTACTTTTAATAAATGACCAATAAGATGTGATAAATAAAAAAAAAAGTGAATAAATATGAATTCTCAATATTATTGATTTTTTGCTTATTGATTTAAAATTAAAACGAGGTCTATTTTTCATTTAAGCCAACTCAATCAACGAAAGTTCTGTCTGATTGTATCCTTGAGGTCAAGCAATGGCTAGCTGATAACTTCCTCCATCTCAATGACTCCAAAAATGACTTAATCGTTTTCAGTTCTTACAGTACCACGGCGACTCATCAACCTGACCTCAACTATCTCTCACCTAATGTATCCTCTGTAATCTCCAACCTTGGAGTAAAAATGGACCAGGCTCTGAAGATGGATGCCCAGGTCAATAACACAGTTAAATCATGTTTTTACCAACTAAGACGCATCTCGAAACTAAAGCACATCCTGAGTGTCCGTCTTCTGAAATCGGTGGTCCACACTTTCATCACTTCAAGGCTGGATTACTCCAACTCCTGCTTATATGGCATCAGTAAAGCAGCTCTTTCTAGACTTCAGCTGGTCCAGAATTCAGCAGCTGGTTGCTGACTGGAGCTGACAGAAGACAACACATTTCTCCAATTCTGAAATCTCTCCACTGGTTGCCCGTGCAGTTCAGGATCAATTTCAAAATTATGCTTCTGACTTACAAATCCTTGAACCATCAAGCTCCTCCATATCTGTGTGAACTTGTCCATTACTACAACCCGCCGCGTGCTCTCAGGTCTGAAGATAAGCTCCTCCTAGCTGTTCCGAATACAGGTTTAAAAAGCCGTGGAGAAAGGGCTTTCTCTGTCTGTGCACCCAAGCTGTGGAACGCATTACCACTGCTAGTGAGGCAAGCACCAACAGCTAGCATTTTTAAATCATGCCTGAAAACTCACAACTTCAACCTAGCTTATACAACATAATTATGAACCTCACTTACATCTACATTGTTTCAAAATGGACTTCACAGTAGGGCTGCAACAACGAATCGATAGATTCGATGAAAATCGATTACTAAAAGCGTTGGCAACGAATTGCGTTATCGAATCGTTGTGTTGCGCAACTCTTCCAAAAGCCCCCCCCCCACCGGCCGCCGTTGCGCACAGACCGGAAGCAAGTCAGATCAGCGCGAGGGAGAGCCGGTGTTTCGGAAGAGGAACATGGTAGAAGCAGCGAGACCCAAAAAAGTAAAAACTTCTTAAGTTTGGGAGCATTTTTCAGTTAAATCAGGCGAAGACATTCGTTACCTGCAGCGTTTGTGGGTCAGACATAGCATGGCACGGGAGTACTACGGTGCAGCATCTTAAACGCAAGCATGCCGAATCATCAGCGAGGAGGGAGAGAGCTCTGTGTCCGGGTAAGTTAAAAACTTTTCAAAAGTGATTCACCCAAGCCCCGGATTATTACACAGGCTAGACATGCCCTAAGCTCGTAAAAAA
>SSNQ01034385.1:624207-663846 GCA_006942095.1 Nothobranchius kuhntae | reverse complement strand
ACGTAAACGGCAGCACGCAGAACTCACGAGGCAACGTTTTACGGGATGTTTACTTGTTGCTATGAGTAATAAGACAGAAAAAGCCACGCCAAAATAAGTTTAGGAAGCCCACTAAGAATCATAATAAAAGCATTTAAAATAAATACCATACACAGTTGAGGAAACGTTGGTTTAAGTACCTGATATGAAGTGGTCGCTGCATAAGCGAAAACCTTTACTCTCGGGATCCCACAGCTTCATTTTCGCCCGGTCACTAGCGCGTTTTATTACAATGATCCAACGTTTGCGGCGCTCCGGATCTTGGGGAATCCTGTAGATGGCATTCCTTATGTCGTCCGCGTCTGTTCTGCATCCTGGGGCACAACAGGAATCTACCATATTTCCCGTTTGATTGAGTTTTCTGACAATAACAAATAGTCCAGCTGCCGGCTTCTGCATGCCAATATGGCGCCGTTTCGATTTGAACTGTTGCATGCCGGGAGAAGTGACGTCAACTCCCGGAGCTCTATATGCATAGGTAGCTTCTGCTTGTTAAGCAACAACAACAGAACAGAGCACAAGCAACAACATAAAGCTATGGTTTTTGGGCTTCACCCTCCCATATTCCAGCCAAAATTGACAAAGCTCTTCATATGAGAAGTGAAACATCTTCAAAAAACCAAAGAAGTTCACATACCTTCATTTGAACCCCTTTAGATCATAATGGTCAAATAATGCATTTATCTTCTGTGTCTGATATACCTTAAGCCATTCCAGGTTTATGTTCTCCCTTCGCTGGTTGAGGTCCTTGGTGAAGGCAGCCTTGAATCGCACACTAAAGGCAGGATCATCATCTGATATCTTCATTGTCTGCTGGAGGTGGCACAGGGCAGGTAGAACCACAGAGCAGGATACGTAGTTTTCCCCACCAAGCAGCTCAGTGATGTACCTACACACACACACACACACACACACACACACACACACACACACACACACACACAGAGAGAGAGAGAGAGAGACAGCGTAATAAATAATTAATGATCAATTCATATGACTCCGATTACACATTTTTTAAATTCTTAATCACATTACATTTAAAGGCAGGTGGTTCTTGGACACAAAAGTGACATTTCAAAGCACTTGTTTGCCAATTCATGAACATGTTATCTTTGTAGACCATACCTGCATGGCTCCAGCATTTTCTCCAGCTTTGCCAGCTTCTCATATTCAGCATTTGTTGGGAGGGCAAGATTGTGCTTCTGCTGAGACAGCATTGTGTGCAGAGCGTCTCTGATTCGCCTCACGCGTTTGACCATGTCAAGGGTGGAATTCCACCGTGTTGGAACATCTTGCACAAGTTGTTCCTGTTCTTGTCCAAGGGAGGCTTGCTGGGCATTCAGCTCGTCTGAGTTTGCTGGACTGTGTTTGAAATGTCCGACCACTTTACGGCACTTGACCAGAACGCCATCAAAACCACTTTCCCGAAGTGACACTACTATAGCTCTCTGAATAACATGTGCAACGCAGGGCAAATGCTCAAATGGCAGTATCCTCCCTGCTGCCACCATATTACAAGCGCTGTCTGTTCCAATAGTGCTGGTTTTGTCAGCTATCCCCCACTGATTAGCAACGTCAAGAAACTGCCTGGCACATGCGTCTGCTCCTCTGTTTTCATCACACCTAACGGTCAAAGAAAGATCAGAATAAGTTCACAAGCAGTAAACAACTAGCAATCATTAAGAAGAAAACATAATGTGGTGGAAATTCATGGTGTAGTGCTAATTAATAAGTAGGCTATTTAAATTAAATTATACAACAGTTAGTTCTAACCAAGTAATTTGATTGGACAAGAGACATTCCTTGAGTGCTGATATTGGAGTACAACAGCACTGGGACATTTTACATACAATATCAGGTGTTCTAATGTTATGTTGTGTTATTTTTGTGTTGCCTAGCAACAGCTTTCTAGTTGGAACCATTTGTGTTGGCGGAGCTAAACAAATGATTGAATAAACTAACAAATTATAATCTTATGTCGCTTATTATTGTTAAATAAGAAAATTTGCTCTTAGAACTGTTGTATAAAAACAATATCACATGAGAGGGAGTGCTGTACTGCTAAATATCAGCACTGGTGTGATTATTTACGTATTAATGATATGAATCACACAAATGCATATATTCAACACAACAGCACTCCCTCTCGCGTGTTAACCTCTCAGTTAATTATGAAATTTAAAAGGACACAGCCTACCTAAAGCAAAGGAGTGAAGTTCCCAGCTGGCATTGATGAGGTGTGCAGTAACACCGAGGTAGTTATCATTACTGACAGAGGTCCAGTGGTCCCCAGTCAGTGCTACACAAGTTGCCTCCACCAACTTCTCATCTTTTGTGGCTTTTTCTGTTGCATGCTGGTCATGTATTTTCCTCACGATTGTTCGCCTCGCAGGTAGTTTGTAGGATGAGTCACCCGTGGCCGCCTGGAGAACAAGCTCGAGCCCATCATCTTCGACCACGCTGATGGGCCGGCAGCTAGTGGCAATCCACTGAGCAAGGAGATCAGTGAGCTTACTTGATAGAGCTGCACTGATGGGCTTGCCTCGGTTGCACTCAAACATAGTAGTTTGACGAAAACTCTTCCCCTGCGCAACACGTGGTCCAGCATCTTCCAAATTAGCTAAGGGTGCATCCATGTTGGCGCGTCACGTTTGAAGATTCCTCCGGCATTAAAGATGTTCTCTTTCGTGCGTATACATCCATGCCTTATATATGTCGATGATCCGCGCCGAGTATACATCCGCGCCAACCAAGTATCCATCCGCGCAATATGAAAGTCATCATAGCTTACTTAGTATAGACCCAGATCCCAACCCAACTTTGAGAATAGATTAACGGCGTCATTTTTTTTATCGCGCGATAAGTCTGGCTTTGCCGCAGCGCGTTAACGCCGATAACGGCCCACCCCTACTTCATATACAATATATGATATCCACAAGCATGTGAGGATGTGTTTCAGCTGCTAACAGGCACCAGAATTAAAATAGAAAATTAAACAAATATGAACGCTAACACGATATCTTCATCCATCGTCACCAGCGAGCTACACATGTAGGGAAATCTGTCCGACTTTCAGCCCCTCCCCCTGCTGCTTCCGTCTGCTCTTGTCTGTTTTCCAGGCGAGGCGCAGCTAACTCGAACAAGCCCAGTGTTAACTCAGCCTTTGATGTCAAGTCAGATGGATTGGCTGAGAATGTCGTTGAAATTAGGTAAAGGTGAAAGATGATGAAAAAGAAATGAATGAGAAAAGAATAGAGTGAGGTAAAGAAATGTGCTTTTATTGGAGGAAGAAGAGCAATTTTGTAAGGAAGACAAATAAAAAATAAAATGTTGCCCTTTTTATAGCTCAATACTGAAAGAGTCCAGAAAATGAGATGGGCAGAGTGTGGGGGAAATGAGGTTCAGCGTAGGTGCAGAGGACAATCTGTGGTTTGACAGCAGCTTAGATTGGCAGCCAGTTAGTACTCCAGCATCGTCCACTGCTCACAGCTTAAATGGATTTAATTAGGCATCAAGTATTGATAATGCATTTTCTTAAGTTGGTAGGTAAGGGAAAACATCAACATTTTTCTTCCCTCTTCAGTGTATTGTAACCAAACTATCCAATTCACTCTTATAGACTGTGCTGAATCAAACAGGAAAGACTTTAGCCCAGAAGGAAGCGTCCACAGAGAGATGGGACGTAGAGCTGCACGGTGTGTGTGTGTGTAAGGTGATGTGTTGGGGGGGGGGGGTAGACTGCAGCTATCATCCATTACCATTAGAGGAGAAAGGAGAGGTCAGGGGCTCCTTAGGGAGATGGAGGATAGAGACAGTAAGTCAGCAGGAGGTGACAGAATATGGCAACATTAGGAGGAGCCGATCACTCATTGTCATGTTCACGCCATGGCAAAAAAGAAGAGAGAGGGTGGCAAGAAGATTATGAAAAGTAGGGCAGAGGAAAAATCTTGAACAAGGGATTTTTACAGCCCTGGTGAAGTGGTAAATACCCAAAACATGTTTCTGCTGTTTGATTCTTGAAAAAGTGCAAAATTCATTCTTGAAATAAAAGGTTCAAGCAAGTTATTTAAAAAAAACAAACTTTTCTTTAAACCTCCCCCTGAAGTCACAGAAACTGATGATCGCAGAATATGGTACAACACCACCTTGTGACACACACAAGTATACATGCAACTCTTCTTCGGAAAAACACAAACAACTGACATTTAGTTTTTGTTCCAATCAATGCTCGATGCCCAACCCTTCTAGAAAGGCTAAAATACAAGATTATTTAGCTTAACAAGTCAGAATAGTTATTTGTAAAATAAAATAAAATAAAATAAAACTTAATTTAAAACCCCTTCATAATAAGTGGGGCTGAAATAAATCATCAAATGACTTTGAATAGTTCATTTCATTAAATTCCTCATTTTTACTGATTAGAAATTTTGTTAAATGTGTTTTCAGAAAATGGATGGATGGATGAATTATTTTGCATTTTCACTATTTCTTAACTTTTCTTTTTTATTGACTTGCATTTATTAATTATAAGCTTGACTTGACTTGTACTTTATTTCGAACTAATGTAAAAAAACATTTTTTATACAACACAACTCGACACAAAATAATAATAATAATAATAATAATAATAATAATAATAATAATTAAAGCTGCAAGCAGCGTCGTTCGGCCCTCGCAGCTCCGCGCCGCTCCGGCCTGGCCGGCAGCCCGGGGCACCAGGGCACGTCCGCGGAACAGAAACGTCCACCACCCCGACACCAGAAACCCCTAACGGTCACCTCGTCCGCACCTCACCCTGACTCAGCATCCCTTCGGAGCCCACCATTATATTACACGCCTCACCACTACGGCATACTATTATCTTTACCACACTGGTGTTGTGATGACACAGACCAACGGTAATGCTTTTCTGACCATGTTTTTTAAAGTTATCGAAAGTTAAAGTTATCTAGGGGGCGCTGTGACCAACTAAAGAAAAATCCCATTGAGGTCAGCTTTGGCTGAAAACGATGGTTTTCTGTTATTTTGGCATCAATAGGACGTTGTGTTTGTTATCTAGAGCCAGTGAGCTGAAAGGGGCGGAGCTACAGGGATTTGAACCAACAACCACATCAATGTGTTTTGTGCAGTCACGTGATGTCACAAGCCAAGTATAATGCCATTCTGACTTTGTCTTTAGAAAATAATAAAGTTTGAACCCATCTAGGGGGTGCTGTGACCAATTACAACAAAATGCCATAGAGGTCATCTTTGGTCATCAAAGATGGTTTTCAGTTAATTTGGCATCAATCAAACGTTACATGGGTCATTTAGAGACAAAAAGCTGTAAGTGGGCGGAGTTAAAGTGATTTGAACAAGTGAGCACATACATGTGTTGATTGCAGTTGTGTGATGACTCTCACCACGTTTGATATAGTTTGGAGCTTTTTTGCAGAAGTTACAACGGTTTTTTGAATCTAGGGGGTGCTGTCCCAAATTTGGAAATATTCCATGAAGAAGTTTGTAGGTTGATAAAAGTCATTTGTGTGCAGTTTGGTGTGAATTGCATCATGCATGTGTTATTCAGGGCCTAATATCTGCAAGGGGGCAGAGCTAAAGCGATATGAACCAATTACCACAGGATTGTGTTGGGTGCCTTTGTGTGATGACACATAGCAAGTTTGGTGCATTCACGACCTCGTCTGTAGGAGTTATTACAGTTTTAAAGGTATGTAGGGGGCGCTGTGGTGATACCATACAACGTTCACCAACCGTTTGTGCCTCGTTGGCTAAAGGGCATGATTGTTCATTGCCATGTTCAGTCTCAGGCAGTTTTTGGAAGTTGCAGTCAAACGTAAGGTCACGGTGTCACTCTAGAATTCGCCATGGCATCAAAGCCCCTCCCTATCTGGAAAGCTATCAGATCTGAATGGTCATTACAGCATCATGAAGACCGTGCATGACCTTAGTGTCATGTTGACTAAATTAGAGGGGACAAATATGGGCATTTCAGCATAAAACAATAGACTTCCTGTATTCAGGGGGCGGGGCTTAGGTGATGTCAGCTGTCCACATTGTCATTGTGTTGAGATGTGGTCAGTGATCACTCAGACAAAGTTTGATATAGATCTGATAATGCACATGGGAGTTATTAAGTCAAGTAATGTAATGGCGAAAGGTCAAACTTTGAGGCTTAGCCACGCCCACACCTTTATACTTATTTAAAATCCGACGGTTGAATTTTTTCCTCTATGTCTTAAGAGTATATAGCAGAAGTTTGAAGGCGATTGGTGAAAAGGGCGACGGAGCATCACTCTCCAAACAACGTGTGCGAAAACCACTAAATCGAGTACTTGGACCAAAATGGCCGACTTCCTGTGCGACTTTGCACTTGGCTCCAAGAGACTTTTTTGTAGGTCCTGAGACACCACATTAGTGTACCAAATTTCGTAATCCTCAGTCAAAGCATGGCTTGGGGCTGACAGTTTTAATGGTCCTAGGGGGCGCTATTTCAGAAAATAGGCCACGCCCACCGGATGTTGACATCAGATTTTTGGAGGGGCCGGACTAGGATCACTCACAAGAAGTTTCATGACGATATCTTTAGAAATGATGAAATGGGAGGCAAACGTAAGGCCACGGCGGTACGCCTGACTTCGCCGCTCCGCCACAGCCCCGCCCTCTGCCGAAAACTCCCATAAAGTGACGCCAAGCAACCCCCACTTGTCTTGAATTAACAGCTACAAATTTGTGGTGATTAAGTGTAATGGGGCAATTTGGGACCTTTCACAGTAAAACTTGACCTTTTTGGTCCTGAGGGGGCGGGGCTTGTGTGATGTCATCATCCGACCTTTCAATTTACTTTGTGGGGAGATGATGAATGACCACAGAACGTTTGGTAACTCTATTCCATTCAGTTACGAAGTTATAGCAATTTCATTTTTTTTGGCGAGTAGTCAAACTTCGAGGCCTGGCCCCGCCCCTTCAGCATATACGAAAATTCAGAAACCTTGTCTCATTTTGTTTGCCCATCTCTTCTGAGCAGTTTTACACCACTTTTGAGACGATCGTGCAAAAAATGATCGAGCAATCCAATCAGAAACGGACCCTAAAAACGGCAAAAACGGCAAAAAATCGCCACTTCAACCCAAAATGGCCGACTTCCTGTTTGATATTGACCACACTTGCAAGAGACTTTTCTGTGCGGACTGTTGAGTACTACAAGTGTACCAAATTTCATAACTGTACGATAAACTAAGCTTTATGGAGAGGGTTTTTTTTTCACTTTGTAGGAGGCGCTGTTCAGCCATTTTCTTTGCGATTTTTTTGGGACCTTTAAAATATCAAAATTTTCACTAGGCCTGACAAGTGTGCAAAATATTGTGAGTTTTGGGGTATGATAAGGTCCCCAAAAAGCCGTTCAAAGGGGGCACGGAATAACAAAAAAAGAACAAGAGGCCTTCGCAGCGCTTTCGTTGCTCGGGCCTAATAAATGAATCTTAGTCAACAGTCAATGATATAGTTTCAAAGTGATTCAATGCTTTTCACCATAATCCTTTTTCCTTTTCTTATATGCCCTAGTTTGTGTGCATGAAACATGTTTAATATTGCAGAGTGGATTGAATTGCAGCATTTCAAAACCAGTTATATAACTTCAGGTCCTGTTGATGATCTTAACGTTGCACACACAGTTGGTACTTACGTTGGTGGGTGGAAAAGTTCTCCCCAGGGCTGTCCCACTGGAAAGTCCACCTGACTTTCCTAGTTGATCTCAAATAGAAGAGCAGTAGAGGAGACTTTTTATTGTCTTACACCAGAGTGATCACTTATGGGAAGATGGGGACAGAAGAAAGGATATGCTAAAGTGGAACACAATCCAGCTGAGACTTCATGAAAGCTGGTCCCATATGTTTCCACAGTCAGTCAAAAAAAATCCTTCAGCAAACCTTGAAAATCATATTTTTATAAGTAAAAGGAGACAAGCTGCACCTCAGCAAGCCTTTCATGCTATATTCTTTCTTTCTCTCTCACAACAGGACTATTTTTGGGATTTCTGAGACACTTTTCTGTCATTTTCTCGACGGTGAAAGAAGAGGTAAGTGTGCGCCACGCAACCGGAGGGTTGCCAGTTCGAGTCTAGTCTGTCGCAGTCATTGTGTCCTTGTGCAAAACACTTCATCCACCCTGCCTGCTGTTGGTATTATCGGTGGTGCCTTTGCTCAGCCTCTCCTGTCAGTGCACCCCAGGACAGCTGTGACTACATAGTAGCTCATCACCCCCAACGTATGAATGTGTGTGTGCATGGGTTAATGACTGGTTGTTTTGTAAAGCACCTTGGGGGTTGTATATATCAAATACAGACAATATACCATTTGTTGTTTCACTGTGTCCAAAACAAGCCAGGGCCCCCCCAACTTCTACGGGCATGCACGCAATTAAAACTGAATAATTACAAACTTCATACAGACAGAGTAATGCCTCTTAAACTGAGTTTTGATGGATGTGTAATCTGGATTTTATAAATGTAATTTTCATAAATATCTCTATGGTTATTCCCAAAGCTCGCACCTCCTTTGATCGCTCCTCTTTCCAGTTTGCTGCTTCCAACGACTGGAATGAGCTGCAAAAATCACTAAAGCTCAAAACCCACATTCCATTACCTACCTTCAATAATTCATTAAAATCAATAGTTTCTGATCAATGTATCTGCTTCTGAGTACTTACAGATTATTAGTCTGTTTTGTTTTCTTGTACATCTTACATATGACAACAGTCCTTTGACTTTATGTCTGACTGTTTTATCTTATCTGTTTTTCGTTGGTGTAAAGCTGTTGCTGCTGCCTCTTAGCCAGATCGTCGTCGTGAATGAGTTCTCAGTCGACTCATCTGATTAAATAAAGGTTAAATAAAAAATAATAATAATCTTGGTAACATCATAACCTCAGCACACACAAAATTTTGGGGCCCCTGCAACCTTCTGAGGGAAACATTTTTAGCTCATTTATTACCCTCTTCTGTAGTTTGTCCAAACATAAAGGGACAAAATAATTTCCTGACACTATAAGAAGAAACAAAGTAGTTAAAAAAATTTTTGATGAGGTCACATAATCCTACTTTACCACATCTACAAAACTCAGGAAATGAAAAAAATATTAAAAAACATGTTATGCAAGTGGCATCTCTGCTTTAACACACACACACACACACACACACACACACACACACACACACACACACACACACACACACACACACACACCCAGCGGCATACTAGAATACACACACAGCAACATAAACCACCATCCAGGGGNGCTTGCAAGAGACTTTTCTGTGCGGACTGTTGAGTACTACAAGTGTACCAAATTTCATAACTGTACGATAAACTAAGCTTTATGGAGAGGGTTTTTTTTTTCACTTTGTAGTGCTGTTCAGCCATTTTCTTTGCGATTTTTTTGGGACCTTTAAAATATCAAAATTTTCACTAGGCCTGACAAGTGTGCAAAATATTGTGAGTTTTGGGGTATGATAAGGTCCCCAAAAAGCCGTTCAAAGGGGGCACGGAATAACAAAAAAAGAATAATCAGAGCAAAAACAAGAGGCCTTCGCAGCGCTTTCGCTGCTCGGGCCTAATAATAATGTCCGAGTTAGAAGTAAAACTTGTACATTCCTAACCCCTTCTCACTTGTTCTTATTCAGCTTATCTCAAAAACAAAATGTAAAAATTTAGAAACATATCTATATAAAAATATCAATAATACAGACTAACAAATAGATTAAACACACTCAACAATCAATTTCTTTTGTAATTTAACCCAGCTCATCAACATTATTATCCAATAGATGTTTTTTGTAGCTCTTCTTAAATTTATTTACCTTTACACATTTTTTCAAATCTTCACTCAAATTGTTCCATAATTCAACCCCACATATTGTTGTACACATACTCCTCTTTGTTGTCCGAACTCTCTGTTTTTTTAAGTTTAATGCCCCTCTTAAATTATACCCATTGTCTGTATATTACATGGAAGTAATTTATTTCTTGCCTTAAACATGATTACTGCGGTTTTAAACTTTATCAGATCAATACATTTGAACACTTGTAATTTTAAATACAGTGTTATTGTTTGTTCCCTATATCCCACATTATATACTATCCTTATTGCTCATTTTTGCAGTATGGAAAGTGATTGTAGATTACTCAGGTATGTGATTCCCCAAACTTCCACACAGTAATTCAAGTATGGCATTACCAGATTCTTGATTCAGTAAATGTCTTATTTTACCCAAAACGCCAGTGCTCTTTGGAAATGCTTTCTGAAAAAATTCAGAAATAATCAAAAGATAGATTAGGTTAATAAATAAGACAGATGGATAACGGATTGATCTTGTGAAGGAGATTTGTAACATTCTTAAAACCAGATAAACAATGTATAGAAGGAGGCAGCAGCAGCAATGGAACAGCAGTTTCAAATTATTTTATTTACATAAAAACAATTAACAGACTAAAAAAAATGTACAAGTCTAGGTTTTCTATGCAACAGTTACAAATGAAAGGTGATCCCACGTTGTCTCGATTTGTCACAGCGGCGATTCGAGCATCCGTAGGCTGCACAAAAGTCGGGCATGTTGACCCTCAAGCTTCACAATTAATAAAGGTGTATTTCTGCAAACACAAATCCAGAAATGTCCGGTTTTAATATCCCAATGTTAGTTTTGTGTAACAAACCAAGATGCTTAAAAATCACGGGCAATTCAGCATTAATTTATTTAAAATAAAAGAGCGACTCTCACTGAGGTAAAGCGTAAACTTTGTTTTGCTAAGCAGTCCACCCACCGTAGCCTCGTCATCTCTAAGCCAAGTTAGACAGCTAATAAATACAGAAACATCCACAAACAGCCATTTACACAACAGTGTGGCGGTGGTAAAGTCGTTATTGGTTTTGTAGAACCACATAAAATACCGATTGTGGTCTCAACCTGAATAACATGTAGATAGCCTAGACGGGACACATGGCTCACAATTAAGTCACTTTCAAAAGCAAAAGCGTTACTTTCAACATGTGCAAGTACGTTGTCTCAAGCCCATGTGTTCTAAGGGTTGCAATAAGGAAAACCGCTTGTAAATCTGTTCATATTTCATTGAGTTAAGGATGTTTTGGTTGAAGCGTATCACTCATGTTCCAGCTACTACCATCTGTTGTCTGAGGTAAGATGGCTGCCGTTTAGCTAAGCCCTCGACTCCCGCTTTCACCATCTAGTTTATGTTCATGTTTATTTATTTAGCAGACGCTTTTATCCAAAGCGACTTACAATTTATAACCTATAGGGCATGTTGCTATCTGTGGGGAAACCTGAGTACCTGGAGGAAACCCACGCATGCATGGGGAGAACACGCAACTTCACACAGAAAGGCCGCAGCCGAGTTTTGAACCTGCAACCTTCGTGCTGCGAGGCAACAGTGCTAACAACTGCACCACCATGCAACCCTAGTGTTTATATACATATCTATGGAATGAGTGACCTACGGTGGCGTTCTGTTTTACATCTGGAATGCCTCAGTCTGCCTCTGAAGGAGCTATCCATGGTCTCCATAGTGAGATGCAGTGGGTGGGAGATTTTTTTTTTAAGATGGTGGTCATCTTTTTTTGATTTGGCTTTTAATGCAGGTTGACTTGAGCATCTTAATAGTTTTTAACAGTTTTTTATTATAGATTGTGACTGTTGTGTGCTCATCTTATTTTAGGTTTTTATTGTTGATCTGTTGTACCTTGATTTGTTTTACCTCGTACAACGCTTTGGCTGCAGCTTTGCTGCTGTAAATGTGCTCTATAAATAAAATTGACCTTGACCTTCCCCAGCATCCTCCTTTCACACATCTCCTCAACTGAATCCAGCGGGCAGCTCAGAACCGAGCTAGCTTTGTGAACTAGCTGGTTCAGTCTCTTTCTGCCTCGGTTAGAACTGTGGGGTGTCAAAACATTTGGATTTAGTTACTTTGACTAGGAATGGTGATATTAAAACAAACCTAAAATGTGAATGAAATGTAAGTCAAATTCCATTAAATAGCTATTAACTATAAATATCAAATGGGAAAGAGAGAACTAGATGACACCAATATAAAATACAGGGTGGGCCATTTATATGGATACACCTTATTAAAATGGGAATGGTTGGTGATATTAACATTCTGTTTGTGGCACATTAGCATATGTGAGGGGGCAAACAATGGTGTGCTTGGTTTGAACGTAACTTTATTCTTTCATGAGTTATTTACAAGTTTCTGACCACTTATAAAATGTGTTCAATGTGCTGCCCATTGCGTTGGATTGTCAATGCAACCCTCTTCTTCCACTCGTCACACACTGATTGCAACACTGCAGGAGAAATGCCAGCACAGGCTTCCAGTATCTGTAGTTTCAGGTGCTGCACATCATGTGTCTTCACACCATAGACAATTGCCTTCAGATGACCCCAAAGATAAAAGTCTAAGGGGGTCAGATCGGGAGACCTTGGGGGCAGTTCAATGATCACCAATCCACTTTCCAGGAAACCGTTCATCTAGGAATGCTCGGACCTGACACCCACAACAGGGTTTTTCCTGGCTCAAATTGAGGCAGAGGTGGTACCATCCTGACCGTGCACCGCATTCAACTGCCTCACTTTTTTAAAGGCAAAATATTATAAAAGGCTCAATAATATGCATCAGATTGGTGTTTAGTTCTCTTTTTTCCATCTGATATTTATAGTTAATGTTAGGGATGAGCGAGTACACCACTATCTGTATCTGTTCAACCAACTAAATTATCTGTATCTGTACTCAGAATGGGCGTGGTATAACCCGGAAGTGGGCGTGGTTTAACCGGAAGTGGGTGTGGTTTACATCAATACATTATTTTAAGTCTAAAATTGATATGGATTGATCAGACGTTTATATGTGTGTGGTTTATTTGAAAACTATTTACAGAGCAGCCTCAGAATTGAGACTAAATATTTTTGATCACAATAGTGAAGGAACTATTAGAAAACAAGTGTTTCAATAAAATCAGAACATTATTATTTAAGTGCATGGATTAATACATCTGAACTCATGCAGTAGGAACTAGGAAATATGAAATGCTAGAACCAGACACAATTTTGTATATATTTTTTAATTTAATTTGATTAAACTCATTTTTTTCTTAATGTTCTTGGCATTTTGCCACACACAAAGTTAAACAAAACAATGTTGATTGAGGTGTGTGTGTGTTTGTGTGTGTGCGTGCGTGCGTGCGTGCGTGCGTGTGTGTGTGTGTGTGTGTGTGTGTGTGTGTGTGTGTGTGAGAGGTAGTGAGGGAGAGAGAGGGAGTTAAATAAAATAAAAAACCCGACCAGAGCAGAGGTAGAGACACAGCACGTCAGCTCTGTCTTGTCAAATGCACCATGTCAGTTACGAAAAAAGTAACTTTAAATATTCAACTGAAAAAGAGGCGAGCTGAAGAAAACCTAGGGAAAACTGAAGAAACGTGAGCAACAGTGAAGCAATCACAGCGAGATCCGTTACTGTCTGTGTGTGTGCATGGATGGACCGGATGGATTGCGCTCTCGGCCAGCTAGAGAGTTTTGTGTGTAGGGAGGGGCGGGCACTCTATGTGACTGGCCAATCACAGAGCGTGAAGACAGTCAGTTACCCAATGAGGATTTTCCTTCAGCACGAATACAGATATTTACTAGTTTTACTCGTTTCATGCTCGTAGTCGTCAAAAATGCTTTATCCGTACCGGATACTCGTCTGAAACGAGTGACCTACATTTCAGTAACATTTTAGGTTTGTATTAATAACACTCATCTTAGTCACAATAACACATAAATATGTGCAGTAAAATATAATGAATTTCATTAACATGCATTTGTATTAGAAATGGTAATAACATTTAATTTCTGCTGCTAACAATGCAATGGTGGCATGTCTATTATGTACGGGTTGGCAATAACCCAGTTTAAATTATGTTCAAAGAGAACATTTTTGAATTATATACTACAATGGCTTGCCATATTTCCTGCTCCTGTGTGTGGAGCAGACTTGTAGCAGTAATGTGACTCGTATCTGCAGCGGTTCAGATCCGTAGCGCTGCAGGATGCAGAATAAACTGGATGGTGGGGACTTTTCATCCACTTGTAGAGTTTAGTCTTTCTTAGTTTTACGATCATCATCATCATATATTTTTCTGTGCGCCACTTGATCGTGACACTGCTACCCGTTAGCATTAGCCAGTCTGCGTGTAGCTGCACTTTTGATCCCAAACTTTGGACTGGTTCTGCCTTTGTTGGTTCCTTTATTTTCCTCCACTGCATCCAGATGACCACACTGTGTGCCAGTAAAAAGTATTTTTCTCACACGTAACTTACTTTTGTTCAATAAAGTTCTGGGGAAAATAGTGCTACGTTTAAAAATAGACACGCACAGACAGTTTTTTTCGCCGCACTGTACAGCCCTGCTCTGATAAGGAAGAGCCTGGGGGAAAATCAGGACGCCAATAGCACCAACCATAGATATGTAATTAGCGAGAAAAGCACATTTTTTTATCTTCTTTTTCTGCAGCAGTTTTAGCGCTTTTCGTTGCACCGCTGCTGATACAGTGTCCCTGCAGTGGCACAACGCTGCAACTACAGTTAAAATAACATCCATAAAGCTGGGGGCAAAGTGAAATCAGGCTGGGGAGGCACAAAATTAGCTGGAGGCGGACGCCACGCAAATTTGAATGCAGGAAAAACCCTGTATAATGTGGTGTTGCACATCTTGCTGGGAAAACTCAGGAAACGTGCCAGCTTCAGTGCATAAAGAGGGAAACACATCATCATGTAGCAATTTCAAATATCCAGTGGCCTTGAGGTTTCCATTGATGAAGAATGGCCCCACTATCTTTGTACCCCATATACCACACCATGCCATCCCTTTTTTTGTTCCAACAGTCTTGGAGGGATCTATCCAATGTGGGTTAGTGTCAGACCAATAGTGGTGGTTTTGTTTAACTTCACCATTCACATAAAAGTTTGCCTCATCACTGAACAAAATCATCTGCTTGAACTGGGGGTCCTGTTCCACTTTTTGCTTTGCCCATTCTGCAAATTCTGTGCGCCAATCTGGGTCATCTTCGTTAAGATGCTGCAGTGGCTGGAGTTTGTAAGGGTGGCATTTGTGAGTAGCTAATATCCGCCGATGGGATGTTTGACTAATGCCACTCTCCAGTGACATGCGGCAAGTGCTACGCTGTGGGCCCTTGCTGAACGAACCTATTCCTATTCATTCAGAAACTGATGTTTGTTCATTAGTGACAGTTTTCATGTGTCCACTTTTTGACAAATCCAACACTGAACCAGTTTCATGAAACTTAGCAAGCACTTTGCTAACTGTAGCATGGGAGATGGGTGATCTCGTAGGGTGTCTTGCATTGAAATCTGCTGCAATGACCCGGTAAGTGAGTTCACCAGATTTTAACACAATTTCGATCTGCTCCTCACGTGTTAACCTCTTCGACATGCCAATGGCTGTGAACAAATACAAACTTGTAAATAACTCATGGAAGAATAAAGTTACGTTCAAACCAAGCACACCATATTGTTTTTCTTGTGAATTTCCCAATCAGTTTGATGTGTCATATGATCCCCTTCCTATTGAAAAAACAAAAGTTGGATCCAAGATTGCCAACTTCAAAAAGGCCACCATGGTCGCCACCCATCTTGAAATGTTTGCCCCCTCACATAAACTAAAGCGCCACAGACAGGATGTTAATATCACCAACCATTCCCATTTTATGAAGGTGTATCCATATAAGTGGCCCACCCTGTATATTACAGAGCCTTTTACAATTTAGCTGTTTTATTTTCATATTTTTGGCAGCAGACGACGGTCTTGTTTCACTTGAAACGTCAAATCAGATATTCAATTAACCGATGGAGGATTCAAAATAATGTTTGAATACTAAATTATTCGATAGCTGCAGCCCTAATAATAAGTGGTCTGGGCTTATGTTAAAACCCCATTCCATAAGTCACTTAGGGAAAATGTAACAATGAAATAAAATCTCCTCTCAGCTTTAAACATCACAGAAGGAGTGGATCATGCTTGCATCCTGCTGACTGTGACCACACATATTTATTCATTTATTTGACATTAGATGCTAAACTGTTAAGCATGTCTAGCAGCGTGACACAGATAAATACATATTTAGTATGATGAAATATGACCCCTCCCCCCCCCCAAAAAAAAAAGGAAAAATAATTTGAGGTCATTTGCACGCCTTTAATCTCTCAGAAATGACACAGATTGTTGCTGCCACAGTGAGACCAGACTGAATCTGAGTGACTGAGTGGCTCACCCAAACCTTAGCTATAGCCTTTTAAATACAATCATGTCATGCATGTGATAAGAAATTGTAAAATAAAGGAGGAGAGTGTCTTTGGAGCGATGTTTTAGTGCCTGAAACTTTAAGGCTGAGTTGTTTGCTTATCACTGATGTCATGACTGGACATCTTGAATAAAGAATAAAGAAGAAGTGAATTAAAAGGCCAGTCATCAGAAAAAGGAAACATTACTGGATCTGTCCTTGACCTCAGAATGTGTGTGTGTGTGTGTGTGCATGCGTGTGTGTGTGTGCGTGCGTGCGTGCGTGTGTGTGTGCGTGCGTGTGTGTGCGTGCGTGTGTGTGTGTGTGTGTGCGTGTGTGTGTGTGTGTGCGTGTGTGTGTGTGTGTGCGTGCGTGCGTGAGTTGTGTTGTTATGTAGCGTAATAAATGCTGATACATTTTAGCATGTTACTAAAAGTGCGTATAGATATGCAAAGATCGTTCCTAGATCGACGCCTTCAGGCAGTAAACTCAGTCTGTTCTTGTTTACAGAGGTAGGATGTATCAGGGTCAAAGCAGCTTTTCATAGAACTGCTGCCCATTGGAATATGAAGACCTTTTAACTGAATCAGTGAGGCCTTATGGCCTTAATGTTGCAGGCCTGCTGAGTGGTGTGTGTGTGGAGGCCAGAGATCTGCACTTTACAATGAGTTTTCTCAGACAGAGAAGACACAATATGATCAGTCCAACTATCTTTCTGTTGTGGTTCCTGTTACTCTGAAATTGTTTGTTAACTTAAATGTCAGAACTCAGTGGTTGTAAACGCAAGAGTCGTGACTGTTCATGAACTTAAAATAGGTAAATGTGTAATTGTTTTATTTTATCTTTTACACAGAAACATGCTTCAAAGGGTTGATTTATCTTTTTAATCATATAGTGTGTGGCCTGGAGCTGACTGCCTCTCAAAATATGGAAGCAGAGTAATTTTTTTTCAAATTCTCTTCTGTCAGTTCATGAAAACTACCTGAGGATTGATTAAGGATACATGTTGTTATGCCATCCATCCATTTTCATCCGCTTATCCAGAGTCGAGTCACGGGGGGCAGTAGCCTAAGGCGAGAGGTCCAGACTTCCCTCTCCCCAGCCACTTGGGTCTGCTCCTCCGGGGGAATCCCAAGGCGTTCCCTGGCCAGGTGAGAGACATAGTCCCTCCACCGTGTCCTGGGTCTACCTTTAGATCTCCCCCCGGTTGGACGTGCCCGGAAAACCTCACCAGGGAGGCGTCTAGGAGGCATCCTGATCAGATGCCCGAGCCACCTCAACTGGCTCCACTCGATGTGGAGGAGTAGCGGGTCTACTCCGAGCCCCTCCTGGATGACCGAGCTTCTCACCCTATCTCTAAGGGAGAGCCCAGCCACTCTTTGGAGAAAACTCATTTTGGTCGCTTGTATCCACAATCTCGTTCTTTCGGTCACTACCCAAAGCTCATGACCGTAGGTGAGGGTAGGAACGTAGATCGGCCGGTAAATCGAGAGCTTCGCATTCTGACTCAGCTCTCTCTTCACCACGACAGACCGGTTCAACGCCCGCATCACTGCAGACGCAGCACCAATCCACCTATCGATCGCACGCTCCAGTTTTCCCCTCACTCGTGAACAAGACCCCGAGATACTTAAACTCCTCCACTTGGGGCAGGACCTCATCCCTGACCCGGAGAAGTCATTCTACCCTTTTCCGAATCAAGACCATGGTCTCAGATTTAGAGGAGCTGATTCTCATCCCAGCTGCTTCACACTCGGCTGTGAACCGCTCCAGCGAAAGCTGAAGATCACGTTCTGATGAAGCCAACAGGACCAGATCATCTGCAAAAAGCAGAGACCTGATCCTCAGGCCACCAAGATGGATGCCCTCCACACCTTGGCTGCACCTAGAAATCCTGTCCATGAAGGTTATGAACAGAATCGGTGACAAAGGGCAGCCTTGACGGAGTCCAACTCTCACTGGGAACGAGCCCGACTTACTGCCGGCAATGCGGACCAAGCTCTGACACCGGTCATACAGGGAGCTAACAGCCCGTATCAGAGAGCCTGGTACCCCATACTCCCGGAGTACCCCCCACAGGGCCCGCTGAGGGCTGCAGTCAAACGCCTTCTCCAAATCCACAAAACACATGTAGACTGGTGGGCAAATTCCCACGCACCCTCCAGGATCCCCTTAAGGGTATAGAGCTGGTCCAGTGTTCCACGGCCAGGACAAAAACCCAGTTGCTCCTCCTGAATCTGAGGTTCAACAATCTGACGGACTCTCCTCTCCAGAACCCCTGAACAGGCCTTACCAGGAAGGCTCAGGAGTGTGATCCCTCTGTGGTTGGAACACATCCTGCCGTCCCCCTTTTTAAATAAGGGGACCACCACCCCGGTCTGCCAGTCCAGTGGGACTGCCCCTGATGTCGACGCGATATTGCAGAGCCGCGTCAGCCAACACCGGCCCACAGCATCCAGAGCCGTAAGGAATCTCATCCACCGGATCTCATCCACCCCTGGAGCCTTGCCACAGAGGAGTTTTTTAACCACCTCAGTGACTTCAGCACCAGAGATTTGAGAGGCCAACCCAAAGTCCCCAGACTCTGCTTCCTCGTTGGAAGACGTGTCAGTGGGATTGAGGAGGTCTTCGAAGTTTTCTGCCCACCGATCCACAACGTCCTGAGTAGAGGTCAGCAGCACACCGTCCCCACAAGGATACATGTTGTTATGCCATTAGTCTGAAATTTCAGCTAAACAGCACTTTGTTTTATTTAATCTACTGCTTAGTGCATTAAATACGTCTGAGATGGTAAACCATGCCAGTCTCTTTCATTGTTGGTCAGGTCCCTTTTGGCATTCCAACCTTACAGAAGCACATTGAACCAAATAAGCTTAAGATATATTTCTGCTTCACACAGTGCAGCGGCAGTACTGCGTTCACATGTAATGACCTGCAATCGATTTGGTTGGCTGTGGTTTGAAATGTTGGAGCTGTTGAGGATGTCAGCCTGTATAATGAGGATTAAACAGTACCAGGCAGTATGCTGTTGATACTGCTGTGGTTTAGATTTTACTGCACGCACGCATGCATGCACGCACGCGCGCGCGCGCGCACACACACACACACACACACACACACACACACACACACACACACACACACACACACACACACACACACACACACACACACACACACACACACACACAGGCACACACGGACAGGCACACACACACACACACACATATTTGGCATTGATCCAACAAGGTGCTGAAAGCGTTCTTTAGAAATGTCGGCCATATTGACAGGACAGCATCTTGCAGCTGATGGAGATGTGTGGGATGCACATCCAGGGCACGAAGCTCCCGTTCCACCACATCCCAAAGATGCTCTATCAGGTTGAGATCTGGGGACTGTGGGGGCCGTTGTAGTACAGTGAACTCATCGTCATGCTCAAGGAACCAGTTAGAAACGATTGGAGCTTTATGACATGGTGCATTGTCCTGCTGGAAGTAGCCATCAGAGGATGGGTACATGATGGTCATGAAGGGATGGACACGGTCAGAAACAATGCTCAGGTAGCCCGTGGCATTTAAACCATGCCCAATTGGCACTAAGGGGCCTAAAGTGTGTCAAGAAAACATCCCCCACACCATGATACCACCACCACCAGCCTGCACAGTGGTAACAAGGCATGATGGATCCATGTTCTCATTCTGTTTACGCCAAATTCTGACTCTACCATTTGAATGTCTCAACAGATATCGAGACTCACCAGACCAGGCACCATTTTTCCAGTCTTCAACTGTCCAAGTTTGGTGAACTCGTGCACATTTTAGCCTCTTGTTCCTGTTTGTAGTGGAGATGAGTGGTACCCGGTGGGGTCTTCTGCTGTTGTAGCCCATCCGCCTCAAGGTTGTGGGTTTTGTGGCTTCACAGATGCTTTGCTGCATTCCTCGGTTGTAACGAGGGTTAGGCTCTTCTATCAGCTTGAATCAGTCGGCCCATTCTCCTCTGACCTCCAGCAACAACAAGGCATTGTGGCCCACAGGACTGCTGCATCCTGGATGTTTTTCCCTTTTCACACCATTCTTTGTTAACCCTAGAAATGGTTGTGGGTGAAAATCCCAGTAACGGAGCAGATTGTGACATACTCAGACCGGCCCGTCTGGCACCAACAACCATGCCACGCTCTAAATAGCTTAAATCACCTTTCTTTGCCGTTCTGACCTTCAGTTTGGAGTTCAGGAGATGGTCTTGACCAGGACCACACCCCTAGATGCACTGAAGCAGCTGCCATGTGATTGGTTGATTAGATAATTGCATTAAGAAGTTAAACAGGTGTTCCTAATAATCCTTATAGTGAGGGTATGTAGAACTGATCTGATCATTCATTTGCAGCAACTGTCTCCTCGCTCCAGTGCAGTGGCATCTGCCGCTTCTACCATGTCTGCTGCATCACTCGTCTCTTTCTCCCCCATGGCCAGCAGTTATGAACAACATCCAGCTTTCAATTCAGTGATCACATGCAGTTGGACCAGGGCAAGCGAACCACGAAGAAGCAGAATTTCCCCAAACCAGCAAGGCTGCCACTGAGAGAACTGTCATCATCCCCATAGTACTTTGTCTTGTACTTCAAGATGGCACGACTATTAAGTGTCAACCACAGTTAATGTATATGACAGTTTTCAATTTCAACCTATTAAGAATGTTTTGAATAGATGTTGGTGAGAAGTAATTATGAAAAAGAAAAAGTTTGTGAACACACAGAATTTGATAGTAAACAAATAAAAATATTATGGCTTTAAAAACACTTTTAACTCTGGTGAAAATTTCCATGCAGTCAGACCTTAGTAAATAAAATTTACTCTCATTTACCCCATTGGGTTTCTCCCAATTTAGTGTGACCATGTAATCATTGCTTTAGTTCCAACTCAGTTATAAGAGATGGCATATGATATGTACGAACATGGAATGATAAATATTTCTTTTTTTCATTTCTAGAGTTTGCTCAGCTCAGTTTATTCTGCACTACTATTAGATTAGTACTGCATAAATTAACCAAGTACAGTAAAATTGAGTTGCTCATTGCAATGAGAATCTGTTGACAGTGGACATGTATGTGTGTGTATCAGTGTCCAATCAACACGTTTATGCAGAGTAAAATTATAGTGATCATATTTACATATATTGTTTTAAAGAAATGCCTAATATTCACTGTATTTAATGATCTAACGTAGGTTAAGCTAAGCAAGCACTTAGCACAGTCAGTGGTTTTCTCTCTGTGTTGCACCATCTACAGTTTGGCAGCATGTGGTTTGGCAAATGAGCGATTTGTTTATATGAACTGTCGCAAGTCATTATGGCTTCCTGCTGCTTGGACAACGTGTCCTTCCCTGTGTGACATTCCTCTGGACATTCATCAAATGCCTAATGGCCAAAAACAGGAGCCAGGCCATGCTCGTCACAAGACTTGAGCCTCAGGCCAACACATTTTACCAATCAATGAAACTCATATTTGAGTCTTTGACACACTCCCTGCTGTAGTATCTTTGCATACAAATCATTGGAGTTGAACATTTCTCTTTTTTTTTCCAGGGGCCTCATCAAACGTTCGTAGAAACTGTCCTGTATTCCCTCCTACGACCGAAATTTAGAATGTGTGTATGAACAGTCAAAAGACTGATTTATGAAACATGCGGTGGCCTCTCATACGCTCGTTCCTCCACAATCGTCTGATGATCAGTCCCACCTGTGCGTACCCAGGTGCTCGTGTTGTTCGCTGTCATTTACATACAGAAATTTAAGATCGAAACACTGGCTGGCAAAGCACAAGAACCA
This sequence comes from Nothobranchius kuhntae, assembly GCA_006942095.1. Classification (NCBI taxonomy): domain Eukaryota; kingdom Metazoa; phylum Chordata; class Actinopteri; order Cyprinodontiformes; family Nothobranchiidae; genus Nothobranchius; species Nothobranchius kuhntae. The sequence goes on along the minus strand of SSNQ01034385.1, from coordinate 641,641 downwards.
AATGCAAAGTTCAACAAAACAATGTTGATTAAGGTTTGTGTACTTGTACATACTACCTACTGAGGACCATCAGGAGGTTGTAACCAACAGAGTGAGGTCATTTCTCAAAGTGAGGGCATTTTTATGGTCCTCACTTTCTTTTAGGCAATCCAAGAAAACGTTATGGTTTTATTAGAACAATAAACCTTCAAATACACAAGCCTTTTGTGAATGTTTGTATTGCAACTCAGACAGTTTTGGGGGAATAATGCAGGTTAACTGCAATGCAGGCTTCGATTGTCCAGGTTCCAAAAGAAGGTTCATAACTGCTGTGATTAAGCTGCTTTTCAGGTGTTGAAAACAAGCCACACTCTTGAAAAAGCTTCAGGTGATCAGCTAAATCTGAATAAAATTTATTTTTCAGGTTACCTGGCTGCAATTGCATGTAAAAAGAAACAGTGAAAAGGGAAACTTCTTCAGTCCTTTGAGTTTTGACGTGATCTGTTCTCTGTCTCTGCTGAAGCCACGCTCCTCGAATTTTTTAGACAAACCCTCAAAGAGGTGGCTGTCCATCACAGTTCCTGAGAATGGTCTGGCTATTTCTGCCTCTGCTCGTGAAGATAGAAGTTCACAGATCTTGTTGTCACTCCAATTAGCCACACCCACTGCTGGTTTACTAACTTTCCCATGTTTACGTGGTTTATATACTCTTTCCGGTCGGTGGTCACCGCACATTTGCTACATCATTTGACATCCTCTGTTGTGCCAAAGCGCAATCGCTGTTTATAGGACAGACAATTACCGCAACATTACTAGCGAGCGAGGCACAATAAATGCAGCAAAATTCACACAACGCCATGCCAGCATGGCTTGTGTATAAAACACACTGTTGCGTTAATGTTATGCTGATTTGCCGGCACAGTGTGTTTTGTAAAAAGGGCTTGTGGGTCATTTTCTACCAGAGCTAAAAAGGCAAACTGAGGCCAACCTAAATGACTGAGAATTTTCAAGGTCCCCAACATTCCTCCACATTCCAATGTAGTCATTGTCTGTGCTCTGCAGTTACTGAGTTACGAGATTGTAAAAGTAACTAATTTAGCGGATAGGACAGACAATTACCGCAACATTAGCGGATGCCTAATGTGGAGCTCTAGGAAATTTCGTTGAATGTGCAATCATTTAATGACAATAAAGGATATCTAATCTAATCTAATCTAATCTAATCTAATTAGTCAAATAAATAAATAGTCATCTACGCTGACGATATTCAGCTCTATATGTTCTTTATGCCACACCAGTTGGACAGGCTGGCCACCCTTGTACTCTGCCTGACCCAGATCAGTAACTGACTGTCCAGCAACTTTCTTGTTCTCAACGCCAACAAGACAGAGACCCTGATCGCTGCACCCCCGGAACTTCAGCCAAAAATCGAGCAGGAAATTGCCTCCTTTTGCCCATCAGCCAAGGCCAACATTAGAAACCTGGGAGTTATTTTGATCCGGTTTTAAGTTTAGACTCACACGTCAAAACCATCTCCCGCTCTTGTTTCTTCCAACTGAGAAACATTTCAAAAGTCCGTAAACTGGTTTCTACTGCAGATCTGGAAAAAATCATCCATGCCTTTGTGTCATCACGCTTAGACTACTGTAACACTCTTTTTACTGGTCTCAGCAAAACCTCCCTCTCACGCCTTCAAGCCGTCCAAAATGCAGCAGCCAGACTCCTAACCAAATCCAGCAGACGAGCTCACATCACTCCAGGTTTACAGTCCCTCCACTGGCTCCCGGTAGAATATAGAATACAGTTTAAAGTTTTAGTGCTGATCTGCAGAGCTCTTAACAGCCAGGCTCCAAGCTACCTATCTGAGCTTTTATCCCCACACCACTTCACGGAACCTCCGGTCCACATCTGAAAACCTCCTGGCTGTTCCTTGAACCAGACTAAAAACCAAAGCGGACAGGGCCTTTCAGACTATTGCACCCAGACTTTGGAACAGTCTGCCTTCAAATCTCCGTCTCTTGAAATCTGTAGAGGTCTTCAAAAAACATCTTAAAACTCACCTTTTCATCCAGGCTTTCCCCCGCTAAATATTCTAAAAGATGGCTTTGTTCTTGTTCACACCTTGACTTTGTTTTTACTCCTGATTTTGGTTACTATTGTTGTCACTGCTATTGTTTTTATGATGTTTTTATTGGTTTGAGGTATTTGCCCTGATTTTACTCATGTTGTACAGCGCTTTGTGATTTATATCTGTGAAAGGCGCTATATATAAATAAACTTTACTTACCTACTTACTTACTAATTACCAACAAAAATAACTACTTAGTTACTTTTTTCATTAAAGAATGCTAGAAAAATGGGTTCCCCTCCTAAATGAACTTACTTAATTTACTATAAATTACTACAATAGTGAAATATAAATGACTAATGACTGGAAAAAATAAAATGTATGTCCAAATGTTTTTATATACCTGCATAATTTAAATAAATAAGCACTTAACAGGAGGAACTACTAACAGGAACATTGCACTAATCTAAACTATTAAAAGGTCACTGTGTGATATTTAACAAGACCCCAATCAGCTAAAATTAAAAATTGCAAATAGAAACACCTGCAAAGGTTCCAGAGCCTTTAAATGGTCTCTCAGTCTAGTTAAATTACAGAAATAAATGTAATTTTGCACAGTATTTAAATTTTTCCAGCTTCACATAATTGTGTGTTATTAGCAGCATTTCTGTTGCTGGTAATCTAGTAACGGTTAAATAAAGAAATAAAATCCTTTAAAATGACACTAGAAGAGGCACAAGCCTGATGGAGGACTTACATTTACTAACTTGGGTCAGACCCAACCCCAGAAGAGCTGAAGCTGGGTGGTGAACACACACAGGTAGTTCTGATAACACCTGAGCTCCATGCCGTCTGAGACTGATGCATCAGTGTTACAGCGGCACTAAAGGCATGATCAGAAACAGGTTACAGCTGGATGATCTAGGAAGGTAGAAGATCAGGACATCTGAGCGGTGAACAGGTGAGCGAACCTTCAGGACGTCCCGCTGTCACGCTAAGAAGGGCACGGCTGCAGACCCGCAGATTCGCTGCTGCAGCAACAAATCTGCGGGGGTCTGCAGCCGTAGATATTCATCACATCTTCCTCGTTCTTCACGGCCGTGATGCGCTTGGATGAAAACATCTGCCTCTTTAGCTCCTGATCAGCTGATGACAGCTTCAACACACTGCGCTGCTTAACGCACACATTTCCTTATCAGTAACGGAAACAACGTTTTGTTAAAAGAAGACGGTAATTAGTTTGCTCGTTACAGAAAGAAATGTATTTTTTTTATTAACGTGGTTATTTTAAACGGCGTTATTCCCATCACTGGTCTGTTGTGTCTATAGCATGCAGCGACTGAGACAGTGAGAACACTGAGGGTCTCCGCCCACCCGGCCAATCATCATGGTGTTTGTAAGCGCGTTACCGACACCTCTCTCTCCCTGGCTGCAGCTGAAGTGTGGCGGTCAGAAAGCCTCACACTGCTGCTCAACGTTCAACAAGCACATAGTAACCCACAACCTTCCATCCCCAGTAACATAATGGCGTTGCAGCAGTGGGAAAAGTAATTAATTAGATTATTCCGTTACCTAAAAAAGTATGCCGTTAGTAATGCCGTTATACTTAAAAGGCGGTACTCCCAACACTGGTCGCACCAGCCATAAAATGTATAATGAAGAAGAAAAAAACATATGTAAGTCGCACTGGACTATAAGTCACATTTTGGGGGGAAATTTAATTATTTTTCTTACAAAATCTGAGACGAAGCATTTCACATTGCAAGACAAGTACCGGTAACAATAACAGAATAAACAATCAGGGTGCAGCAGCGCATCACGGTCTCCAGCAGAGGATGGCGGTATTTCAAACCCTCCAAGCGGTCGGGGAGAGCTCATTCCTGGCCCGGAGCCGGTCCGCAACAGCGCAGGTATACATAATTTGGTATATAAGTCGCTCCGGAGTATAAGTCGCAGGACCAGCCAGACTATGAAAAAAAGTGTGACTTATAGTCCGGAAAATACGGTACTAGGAAATATGAGATAAACATTTTAATGTAAATCCAAAAAAAGGAAAAATGAGATGAGAAGAAGAAACAGGCCGGCTGTACATTAGCTGATAGATTGATGCAGTCAGAGCGATGGTAAACCAATATTGGGCCATTCCCATCTGTACCGGGTCGGCCCGGGCCGGGTAGCGTAGGTTGTTTACATATCTGGGTGGCCTGGTATTTTTCCGGGCCAACCAAGGCTCATTCTCAGCCCTCTTCTCGAGGGGGTCTGCTTCAGGCCGACCAGGGCCAACACACCCACTGCTGACAGCAAATCCACACCTTCCATTAGAGCAAGCCTCTGATTGGTGGGTAGAATCAGCCCACATGGGCTTAAGGCAAGGATGTGTGGAATCAACCGGGCCAGGCTGGGGCCGACTGGGGCTACCCGGCCCGTGCCGACCCGGTACAGATGGAAATGGCCCATATGAGACATTTGAACTTTTCATGTGTTGCCTCTAGTTCCCTTTGGTTTTGCCATGGCCACTTCTTTTCTGAAGGCATTTGCTATCACTTTGTGTGAACTCGGGCATTGCTATGCTTCCACTCTTCCTCCTTTTGATGTTTCCCTTGTGATGGTGGCTAACAGTTACTCAGTGACTTCAGAAGGCTCTATCTCTAGTTGATTATTACGGGACTCTTCATTGAACTGAACAGAATAGAAATCATGGTAAAGCTCTAATCTGAGGACAGTAAGATTAGGGTTGTACTAATAGAAACGTTTCAAACGGTTTTCCTTCATTTAAATTAAAAGTCATAATTCTCAACACAGTAATAGTAACAATAATTATAATACGTATAGATAATCACTACCCTCTTATTCAGCTCTTTCTACCAATTCCACCATTGCCGGGATCCACTAATGACCTCTTTCTTGTTCATTTCCTCTTTTCCTTTTCTCACATTTTTTAATCACAATTTCTTTTGGTTTTCATTTATATGATCATTTCTTTTTCTTCCTTTGTTCTATTAATTATTATTAAAAAATTATAAATTTTATTCATAAGGCACTTTACTCTTACTGCAATAAAGAAGAAAACAAGTATTGCTGATTCATGTCATCTGCTTATCCAGGTCCAGGTCACGGAGTTAGTATCTTCAACAGCGACCATAAACTGTCTCCTTACCTCCACTCACTCCACTGATATGAGCCCAAAGCATTCCCTGTCCAGTATGGAGATATAGGCTGTGTCTCAATTCAGGGTCTGCATCCTACGTCGGCCGGATTCGTCGGCCGGTTACGTCACAGCGACGTGACTCGGCCTGTCCCAATTCGAAGATTCCTTCAAATGCGGTCGACGAATGCGGCCTTCTTTTCGCCTGAATGAAGGATGGGTCCGGTGTATCCTTCAATAGGTAGCATTTCCCAAGATGCCTTGCGGGCCGGCCAGCAGAAAAACTTAAAAACAACGGCGGACAGTGAAGCGGGAGCTGTCGGAGAGGATTGCGCATATAAATGTCAGTATAAACTTGAAAACTGTTAGGTTAAGGACTTTTGGTGATACATGAACGTTATTTTAGTTAGAAATGTTACAGTAAAAGTGCTTGTATTGCGGTCTCGGCTCGTATGTTCGGCCGCTCGGTGTCGTACTTCTCCCGCTACGTTTCCCCCTGATTTTAATAGAAGTTTGTATTTTAGGGACAAAAGAGAAAACCAGGGAATTTATTAAGCTTAGGGCGGAGATGGACCACATGATCACCAGAGCAAAGTATTCGGCGGCTGTGGCATGGAGGTACAATAACATCTCATATTTTAAAAACTCGTTTGAGTTTATTTTTTTTCTGCGAAAACATGAAAGGAATAACCCGTCGTCCTCTTTTCTCTTCCTGTTTCTTTTCTTACATGTTTGTTAAGACTATTCTGGAGAAAATGGGCATCCAGGGGAAGGTGCCAGCGATGACCAGCTTCTGGAGCTGATCAGGGAGGACATGAGGCAGCAGATGGAGGCAGAGCAGCAGAGGGCCCAGGAGAGAAGGAAGAACTTTGACAGCTTTTTACTTTGCTAGAAAAAAATGGTTAATAAAGATTAAACATGTACATATAAAAGAAATATCTAAATAAAATCAGTTCTGCATTAAACTCTTGAATTTTATTTTGGTCTACAAATGAGAATTGTTTACTAGAGGGTATCCCGCTGGGTCCTAAAGTCTTAAAAGGTGATAAATCGGTTTTGGTCAAATTAAGACCCTTAGAAAGTATTAAAAACTATTATCACATCTTTGCTCAGGCTCAGCTAGTCGAAAGTATTTTCTCTGTATTAGCTCTCCAACAGTCAAGGAAACGATTAAAAAGCTAAATAAAACTTCGAGCTCCATCGTTTAAAGTTCCTTCTCCCTTCTGCTCAGCGGTTCCACGGTTGCTAGGCGACGGAACGTTCGCCGAGGGAGAGGCGGGAATTCATGAAGGCTAGGCCTGTCCAAATTCACAGCCGTTAACATCCGGTCTACCCGGCTGACGGAGGTCCCAGCCCACGTCGGACAAGTAGGCTGGGTCCTTCGAAGGATGGAGACCCTGAATTGAGACACAGCCATAATCTCCAGCAAGTCTTTGGTCAACTGGGAGACCTCCTGGTAGAAAATGCCTGAAAAACCTCTCATGGGAGGTGGCCAGGAGGCATTCTTACTAGGGATGAGCGAGTACACCACTATCTGTATCTGTTCAACCAACTAAATTATCTGTATCTGTATCTGTACTCGGAAGTGGGCGTGGCATAACCCGGAAGTGGGCGTGGTTTAACCGGAAGTGGGTGTGGTTTACATCAATATATTATTTTAAGTCTGAAATTGATATGGATTGATCAGAAGTTGATATGTGTGTGGTTTATTTGAAAACTATTTACAGAGCAGCCTCAGAATTGAGATTAAATATTTTTGATCACAATAGTAAAGAAACTATTACAGAACAAGTTTTTCAATAAAATCAGAACATTAATATTTGAGTGCATGGATTAATACATCTGAACCCATGCAGCAGGAACTAGGAAATATGAAATGCTAGAAGCAGACACAACTTTATATATATTTTTTTATTTTAATTTGATTAAACTGATTTTTTTCTTAATGTTCTTGGCATTTTGCCCCACATTAAGTTAAACAAAACAATGTTGATTAAGGTGTGTGTGTGTGTGTGTGTGTGTGTGTGTGTGTGTGTGTGTGTGTGTGTGTGTGTGAGAGAGAGAGAGAGAGAGAGAGAGAGAGAGAGAGAGAGAGAGAGAGAGAGAGAGAGAGAGAGAGAGAGAGAGTTCAAAAAAATAAAAAACCCGACCGGAGCGGAGGTAGTGACTAACACAGTACGTCAGCTCTGTCTTGTCAAATGCACCATAGTTACGAAAAAAGTAACTTTAAATATTCAACCGAAAAAGAGGCGAGCTGAAGAAAACCTAGGGAAAACTGAAGAAACGTGAGCAACAGTGAAGCAATCACAGCGAGATCCGTTACTGTCTGTGTGTGTGTGCGTGGATGAGCCAGACGGACTGCGCTCCTGGCCGGCTAGAGAGTTTTGTGTGTAGGGAGGGGCGGGCGCTCTATATGACTGGCCAATCGCAGAGCGTGAAGACAGTCAGTTACCCAATGAGGATTTTCCTTCAGCACGATTACAGATATTTACTAGTTTTACTCGTGTCATGCTCGTATTCGTCAAAAATGCTTTATCCGTACCGGATACTCGTCTGAAACGAGTATCCAGCTCATCCCTAACCAAATGCCTGGGTGAGCCTGGCTAGCAGTAGCTCAGGAGATAAAGCAGGTGGTCCAGCAATCAGAGGGGTTGTAGGATTAATCCTGGCTCCAGATAATTCTGCTGTTGTGTCCTTGGGCAAGACACTTAACCCACCTTGCCTGCTGGTGGTGGTTAGAGGGACCAGTGGCGCCTGTGCTCAGCAGCCTCGCCTCTGTCAGTGCGCCCCAGGGCAGCTGTGGCTCCAATGTAGCCATCACCACCAGCGCGTGAATGTGTGTGTGAATGGTTGAATGACACATTGTAGTGTAAAGCGATTTGGAGTTCTGACTATGAAAAGCCCTATAGTGAGGGTCATTTATCAAAGCCTGGGACAAAAACTTATTTTGGATGCTTGTGTTCATGATCTTGTTGTCATTTCTAAGGTGAGGACTGGAATCAAACACTAGCGTCCGCATTAATGCAGATGCTTCCCTTATCTGCCTGTCAAATCACTCACAAAAAGAAGTACCGTCTCCACAGAATCCTTTTGTTGATGTTTGTTTTACTGTGATTCGTAATCAGTTATAAAAACAACCAAGAAAGTGTTTAAAACAAGGTTCAAGGATTAAATATCCATAGTTACCATTTTTTTAACCCTCTCAGGCTCAAAATAAGCTTTGATAAAAGGACGAACAACTAAGTCCTTCAGGGGTACTTCTGAGTTAAAAAATGCTCATGAAATACGTATGTGGAGTAACCAGGTAGGTAGGTTTTACTGCTGCAAATCTGCAACGCCTGCCTCCAGAGGGTTAATAGTTACCTAAAATTCTCTTTGGGTTTTCAACCATGTTGACTGAAACCGACTTTTACCAAGTCATAAAGCTGATGATACACTGGTTCTCGTGCAACCTTTCATGTTGGCTTATTTTCTAAAATGTTAAGTTTCGTAAAATGCACATTCACAGTGCATCCCAGTGCAGACTATTGCATTTATGTGGGCTTGAGATCACATCAGACGTTGCAACAATGCGACAGAGATGAGTCTGCTGTATACAGGCACCACCGGTCCCTCTGACCACTACCAGCACCAGCGACAGACTGAGCGGGGCTCGAACCTGCAACCTTCCGATTACGGAACAGGCACTGCCGTTTATTTATTGAGAACCTCATTAGCTCCCACCATTGTGTGGAGCTATTCTTCCTGAGGTCTCTTCCAATTTCATTACAATTATTTTACAAAACACCCCCATCCCCCCACACACACACACACCCAACAACAACAAACTCCAGGAGCTCATTATAATCATACCAGCTCAATTGCCATTATGATATACCAGTAAGTTACCACACACTTCAGAGTTCATGAAAAATCTAAATAAGTAAATACTGAGAGTTTACACAGAGCAATAAATAAATATATCCAAGAATCAAAAATCATATCACATTCAATTCAATTCAAGTTTATTTATATAGCGCCAAATCACGACAAGAGTCGTCTCAAGGCACTTCACATAATAAACATTCCAATTCAGGTCAGGTCATTAAGCCGATCAGAAATAATGTTTCCTATATAAGGAACCCAGCAAACTTAACATACAGCAATCCCCATACTAAGCAAGCATGCAGCGACAGTGGAGAGGAAAACTCCCTTTTAACAGGAAGAAACCTCCAGAGGGTCCTGGCTCAGTGTAAGCAGCCATCCTCCACGACTCACTGGGGATCAAGAAGACAGAGCAGGCACACACACACACACACACACACACACACACACACACACACACACACACACACACACACACACACACACACACACACACACACACACACACACACACACACTCACACACGCACACAAGCGTGCACGCACACACACACACACACGCGCACACACACTCACATACACACACACACACACACGCACACACACACGCACGCACGCACACACAAAAATGTAATGTGTCTATAGTTATGTTGTGATTTCTTAGTAAATATTGTATTTGGTGAGAGATAAACTTTATTGTATTTATCCTAGTGGATCTATAATTAAACGGATAAACTAGTAGTAGCACATCAAACGTCAAGGAAAGCAAAAAGCCATTATCAGGAGAGGGAGAATGTTTAAGTGGTTAGCAGCAGTGTGCTAGTCGATGGCCCCCTCCATGAGGCCACCACAGCTCAGCAGAACATCATTGTAGCTTCTTCTGGGGAGAAAAACACTTACAGAGAAAATAAAGTTAACAGCTGGAATTGCAGAAAATAATACAGTTAAAGAGCAGATTGTAGAATAAAGCAGTAGAGTGTGAAAAGTGGTCAGTGTGTCCTCCAGCAGTCTAAGCCTATAGCAGCATAACTACAGAGATAACTCTGGATAATCTATCCTATTTAGATGTAGGCATGTTGGAGGCAGGGCAAGGGGGAGCCGTCTTTACCGACTGTACACTCCACCTCCCTGTAATCCCCCACTTGTCCAGATTTAGGCTAACATCAGATTTTAACCATAGGCCCTATCAAATAAAAATGTTTTAAGCCTATTCTTAAAAGTAGACAAAGTGTCTGCCTCACGGACTAAAGCTGGGAGCTGGTTCCACAGGAGAGGAGCCTGATAACTAAAAGATCTGCCTCCCATCCTAATTTTAGATATTCTGGGAACCACCAGTAAACCTGCAGTCTGAGAACAAAGTGCTCGGTTAGGAACGTATGGAACAATCAGATCACTGATGTATGATGGACCTTGATTATTAAGAGCTTTATATGTGAGAAGAAGGATCTTAAAGTCTATTCTGAATTTAACAGGTAACTTGACCCTGCACCGTTACAGGCTGACCCAGTTCTTTCTTGTTGCACTCACATGTCATTTGAAAGCCTTTTGGAGTCCACCCCAGAGCAGAGTCCTCTGGAGTCTATTTCAACCGGGAGCCCTACACAGTCTGCTCCTGTGTCAGTCTCCGGTCTACATTGATCAGGATTTCCAGGTTTATGGATTATCAACATTTCTGAGGTTAGTCGAGTGCCTCTTTGTGATAGGTGACACAGCTAATCCTTCTTTACAATGGCTCTATGACCCTGGAACCCCTTCGGGGATCGCCCTTAAGGAGCGCCCAGGACTGTTGATGACTAACTACCGTCTGGTTATCCAGTAGGTGTTTGTCAAGTTCAACCCTGAAATGACCTGCGCTTGGAAACTATTAAGTTCCTTTGGGCCTCTTTCTGACACTGGTACCAACTGGACTCGTACTATGATGTGGCACTCTGAGGCTGACGTCTCACATGTTACTTCAGCTACAGAATTTCACAGTTACCAATCCGGAGCTTCTTGATGCTAACCCTAGGGAGAAATGTTTCTTACAAGATATCTTCTCCATTGCTGGTGCAGTTGGTTCTATCTTTAACTTGGGCTTCTTGTCTGTCAATTCCATCAAAATTGAAGGGTTAAAATGTCATGTCACAGAGCTTGAGATGAAAGTCTCCTCACTGCACAAATTGGTCCTTCGCCAGCGGCGTGCTTTGAAGCTACTAGACAAGATGCTGCACGGGATCCAAGACTCAGCTTTCAGCGAGTGACTTGCTCCTGGACTTCTTTTGTTATCTTCCTAACTATATGTTTAATGTTTAAACTATATGTTGCTTTGTCACTCGGGCTGGCATTTGCACTGCTCCGTCACTTCTCTGCATGGTTGTTCCCCGTGGGGACCTCGCTCTGTAATTTGGGGATCCAACTAGACCTCGCTCTGGTGCCCAGGCCCTGGGGCACACCTGCAGAACTAATGTGGGGGGTTTGAGTTTTCCGGGCGTCCTCTCTAGTTCTGTCCTCTGACTCAAGTTACACAAGTCGTGTTTGATTGTGTGGGTGTGTGTCTTAATGCAATTATGTCCTAGTCCATGTCATGCTTAACAACAGACTTGGTTGTGTAGCGTTGTTAATCTACATAACTAGAATTTAACGCTGTTGCTATTTCAGCTTTGTTAAACCCTGAGAAAGATCAAACGAATTGGCAATGAAACTCAAATATATGTGTGTGTGTGTGTGTGTGTGTATATATATATGACCTCTCTGGTTATGACCTCACACTAATTTTCCATCATCACATGCAGTCAAGAAATAGTGTTTTAGCTGCTGAAAAGACTCCACAGGCAAGGGTTAGTACTTTAAAGAATGAAACATTATAGTTAGTATTATTAACTCCTCAAAACAATGCTGTGCATTTCAAATGTGCTGCTTGCTGTTTTTAACCTCTCAGCAACTGTGTTCCTACAAAAACAATCCTCTCTTTTCTTCTTTTGCCTTGTGTTGAAGCTTTTATCTGTTTGTGATGCTGACAGCCTGAGCAGTTTTATGAGGATTTGCTCTGAAATTCCAGTCTAAGGTTTCATTCAATCAGTCATTTTCCATGTCTCAGCACGCTCTGTATTGATGTTTCTGGAGCCTTTGTCTCATGGTGATCCACGGAGGTTGATTTAGCCTCAGGGCAGAATAAGCAACTATCATAATGTGGATTTATAGAAGGACACATGTCCACATACAAGACAATCACACACACGTACGCACGTACGTACGCACGCACGCATGCACGCACACACACACACACACACACGCTCTGCCAGCTATCTATTGATCAGATTGTGTTTTTGTTGACATCAATTTAGTACACACATGTGGCTCTGGCCTTCCACAGTGCAATGTCTTAGTCAAACTGGTGGCTGGTTCAGATCAGATGATGCTTGATCCAGGGTTGTACAATTCAGAGAAGTAAAGCTACTCTTAAAAATAACATTTTCTGCAATCATGTTTGTCAGTGATCCAACAGAGATCTAACATCATAGTCATAATTTCAATTGGAGAATTCTTATATCCTGACATACCATCACTACCATTCTTTTGTGCTTCTAGATGGTTGTTTTTGAGACATAATGCTTTTTTTAAATGTAACAATTTAAAACATTATACCTATTCTACGGGAGACCGGCTGATATTTTGTGCATCATTGTGCTCTCATTTGTCTGTTACTTTCTGCTGAAACACAATTGTAATGTGTTGAAGTCCTATGTCAGACAGGCTAATTAAATAAACACTATACTTTAGAAGAAAAATAAAAGTTGGTCAAATCGCCTCTCAGTTCACCCCAGGGTAGCTGTAGCTCATCACCACCAGGGTGGAATGTGTATGTCCTAGGACCCCCACCCCCCCACGGTAGGACATGACTCACTAACCCCTAACCCGGCCACCAGAAGCGGGCCAGTCGAGCTGGTTTCTGGGTCAGAATAAGATCAGAACCGCTGCTGACCTACAGGAGAGGATCATGTGCAGCTTTTAAAAATACCAGCTGGATTAGCTCTCTGGTGTCTGGGTCGGATCCAGCTCACAGAAGCCCTCATGAGCTCCAGGCGTCTCTCTCCCTCTCTCTTAGCGCTAAACTGCATTAGGTGAACGGTTATTAACGAGTATGAAACAGCTGACAGCAATCATTAGTATTAATATTATATTAACTGAGTGATACTATTTTACTTGTCTGGTACATGATAGCAATCTGTACAATATTGTGATGTTAGCTTATGAGTTTAAGCTAGCATGGTTAACTCACCTGCTGCTCCCCCGCTGCTTCTCCTCACATAGCAGCACAATCACTCTGCTTTAGCCAATAGTTTCTCCTTCTGGTTTGTCTCTGCTCTCTGGGGCATGCAGCAAACTCATAACTTAATGGTTTTGGTCCATCAGAAGTAGAATGATAAACACACCAAACGGCACCAAATTTGTTCTATAAACGTGCTTACTGTTCACCAATATATGCTAATTCAAATATTATATATATATATATATATATATATATATATATATATATATATATATATATATATATATATATATATATATATATATATATATATATATACATACATATATATAATATTTGAATTAGCATATATTGGTGAACAGTAAGCACGTTTATAGAACAAATTTGGTGTGATGCATAACAGTGGTGATTTGGTATTCCCTGTTGGTGATTTGTGGATAGTGCATCTGAAATCAGCTCAGTCATCTCTTTGAAGATTAATTTTATTTTTTTAAATAAACTGTATTTTTTTATCTGACCATAAACCAATGGATAAGAAACATGTTAATTGTACAAATGTCTTAAAAACCTTGTTGTTCATGTGCATCTTCTCATAACAGGTCATGCAAATCTCAGCTGACATGCTCTTTTTGGCACCACACCTGTTAAAATGCAACCCACCCAAAAAGTAAAATAACATCTCACACTGTGACAGGAACAATCCGGGTGACAGTGCGATCCGGGCTTAAGGCGAACAAACACCACTTTCCAGAGTATTTTCATTCTGGTAATTTACAGATGCTGTGTGTTTTGTTTATACATCAGGGTTTTTTTTTCAAACGCGACATGCACACACAAATGATAAATGACCCGCACTTGTATAGCGCCTCTCAGAGTAAGGACTCCAAAGCGCTTTACACTACAGTGTATCATTTATCCATTCACACACATTCACACACTGATGGTGATGAGCTACGATGTAGCCACAGCTGCCCTGGGACACACTGACAGAGGCGAGGCTGCCGAGCACAGGAGTATAAGACACATATAGGCTACACACATACCGGTAGGCTATTGCGGGCGTGCTGACACAAATTTTCCTACAGTATGGGATGACAATTTTGATAGTTTTACTAGAAAAACCAGCAAATGAAAAGTTAACCTGTCACCCTGATGTGTAAATCCACCCAAACCACAGACAAGATAGCTGAAAATGTCCGTTATGTAGAACTGCGATGGTAACAAGTTGTCATTGGTGCTCCAGTCTTGAAGAAGAAGAAAATATCATTTCTATAGCGCCTCTCAAGATAAAAATCACGAGGCGCTTCACAAATAATGTAAAAATATAAAACATAATTTACAAAATGGTTAAAAATATAATTAAAGGGGCATTATGGAAGTTTGACTGCCAAAACATGTATAGCAATAATAAATGTCTTCTTCATACATTCTCCTGCAATGCTCTGGTCCTGTAGAATGAGCCCTGGCATTTTTACTGTGATTGCCTGTTTTTCTGTAAAATCACAGAAAAGAGAGATGCTCGGGTCGAGCAGGCTGCTTCATGCGTGGTCACGCTCAGGCATCGCCCGTAGCATTTGCTATCCGTAGCTTTAGCAGCAGAGAGAGAGGCAGTGCCACTTTGTCGCTGTTCCTAACGCCTAGTGACAAAGCTAGCTACATTTCTGAGGACCCTTAGCTACTTTCTGTAGAACTTTCTTCTAGATATTTCCTGCTAATTAGCAACAAAATAGCCATTTTCGCTCTGAACCGTGTTTTGAACGTTGTTTCAGCTGTCATCAAGGATATAAATGTTACAGATACAAAAGACATCACTGGTGCTTTAGCTCACCTAGTAAGACGCTGGACTCTTGTGCAGAAGTCCTGGGTTCGATTCTGGTTGTGAACACAATTTATTTAGAGTTTCTTTTTTTACATTAATGGTATATTTTTTTATAGTAAGATGCCCAAATTTGTATTTGAGACTCGCCAAACGGCATTGAATTCACAGATAAAAAAGATGTGGCTTCAACTTTCATTTTGGAACAAATTTTCAAGCAAGGGAAGGGAATGATCTGAGCATGCAGGAGGACTGACCCATCATAAACCTTTGTCGGCTGTGCTGAAGAGAAAGGTACAAAACCAAATTATTTAATTAATTAGCTGCGCGTTCTACTGTCTTCTGTCTTCCGGGCCCCCCCCCCCACACACACACACACACACACACACACACACACACACACACACACGGGACTGTCTCCGCTGTTATTATCGTTGAGGAGTGTGCACNGTACAGCATGCACGCCTTGTGCACTAGCCTACTATTGAAGCTGCCGTTACGCTTTTGGCCTGAGGGGGCAATCGCGAGCATAAAAATTCATAACTCCGTAAAGTCCCTTTAAAATGAGCAAAAAATAGACAACTGTGATTACAAAAATGCTAAGAAACCAACCAGTAACACCATCCCGTAGCCAGGCAGTGTTTCTGGCCCCACTTGCTACTCCTGGAAATACAATGAAGTTGGTTGTGAAAAAGGCAGGGAACCTGGAATCTGTTGTTTTTGCAACCTCTCTGACCCAAGGGTGATGAAGAAAATGAGCCATAAAGAAGAAGAAGAAGAAGAAGAAGAAGAAGAAGAAGAAGAAATCATTTCAAAAGAATTTAGAAACTGGTTAAAATATATTTAAAATGAGCAAAAACAGACAATTGTGATAAAAATGTTAAGAAAGAGAGAGAGTGAACAGGAAAGAGGGAAATCAGTGGATCCTGAGGAAGGTGGAATAGGTGGGGAGAGCAGAATAAAGAGAGAGGTGAAGAAGGTCATACAAAAGCCAGCTTGAACAAGTGAGTCTTCAGCTGCTTTTTAAAGGAGACCACTGAGTCCACTGATCTCAGGCTCAGGGGGAGAGAGGTCCAGAGTCTGGGGGCCACAGCAGCAGATGATCTGTCACCTTTGACCTTTAGCCTGGTGCTGCACCACCAGTAGGCTTTGGTCACTGGACCTCAGGGACCTGCTGGGGGTGTAGGGACTAAGAAGATCACCAATGTAAGATGGTGCTTGTCCATGTAAGGCCCTATAGACCAGAACCAGGATCTTGAGATGAACCCTGAAGTTGACTGGCAGCCAGTGAAGCTGGAGGAGAAGCGGGGTGATGTGGGTGTGTTTGGAGGACTTGGTCAGAAGCCGAGCACAGGCGTTCTGAACCACCTGTAGACGGTTCAGGGAGGTTCTGCTCAGACACGTGAAAAGAGAGTTACAGTAGTCTAAGCGTGAGGAGATGAAGGTGTGGAGAACTGTCTCAAGTTCAGAGCGGGACAGAATGGGACTCAGCTTAGCAACGTTCCTGAGATGGAAGAAGGAAGAGCCAACAAGAGAACTGACATGAGAATCCAGGGTGAGCGCTGGGTCAAAGGTCACACCAAGATTCCTGACAGAAGGTTTGGTGTGGGAAGCAAGCTGACCAAGAGAGTCTCTGACTTTGGGAACCAGCTTGTCTGGGGCACAGATGAGGATCTCAGTCTTATCTTCATTCAGCTGAAGAAAGCTCCCACCATCCAGGTTTTGATAGAGTCTAAGCAGGTGTGTAACAGCTGCAGCTTAGACATCTCATGGGGCTTAAAGGAGATGTACAGTTAGATGTCATCTGCATAAAGATGGCAGGAGATTCCTTTGAAGGAGCTCAGGATGTGCTGAAGAGGAAGCAGATAGAGGAGGAAGAGCAGAGGCCCCAGCACAGAACCTTGTGGGACACCATGGGTAAGAGAGGTGGTGGAGGACCTAAACTTGGAGACGGCCTCAGTAAAGGAGCGCTCAGAGAGATAAGAGGAGAACCACTCCAGAGCAGATCCTGATAGGCCTACCCAGCCTCTCAGCCTCTCCAGTAGCAGGTGATGGTCAACAGTGTCAAAGGCTGCAGTCAGGTCCAGCAGGACCAGAACAGAACAGTCCCCTGCATCACTGTGGGTCAGAAGGTCATTAGAGACCCTAAGAAGAGCTGTTTCAGTAGAATGAGCTCTACGAAAACCTGACTGGAAGCTATCATAGATGTTATGTTCATCAAGAGCAGCTGTGAGTTGTTTAGCCACAACCTTTTCCAAGATCTTGGAGATGAACGGAAGTTTAGAGATGGGTCTGAAGCTGCTATGGAGAGAG
>SSNQ01034385.1:581295-617103 GCA_006942095.1 Nothobranchius kuhntae | reverse complement strand
TTTTTTTTTATCATTATTTAAAACTTTATTAACAAATATAACAAATACAATACAAAATCGTGTTGCTGTAAACGGCAGCATGTCATCATCTAATTCCAGCTTTCAAGTCAGCGAACAGGTTAGTTGTTTTCATCTAACTTATTTTATTAATTTAATCTAAATAGGTTTTGAATAAGAAAAACTTTTTTATGTCAGTTATGTTTGCTAATAGCAAACGGCAGCTAGTTAGTGATGACTTCTGACTACAAAAAACGACAATATTTTGTTCATTTTATTTGAGAAATGTTATATTTCTATTTGCCATTTTGGAAATATACAAGGTAGTGTAGTCTGTAATTGTTTTCTCTCCGTAAACAGAGTCAGATATCATCCGATGGTTCATCAGTGAAGACAGACAGAGGACGAGGGAGAGGAAGAGGGCAAGGAAGAGGGAGAGGAAGAGGGAGAGGACAGACGTGTGCCAGCGCACAGAGAGGTGTTAGACATGCGACAGAAGCAGGGCAAGCATCCCAAGATGAAGGAGCCGAATTTGCTCAAACCAGCCGCAACGTCCCACGCACAAGAGGAAGAGGCAGAGCTGCAATACAGTCTAGAAGATCGGCGTTCTCATGACGCCGGTCTTGTTCACTTTTCAAAATCCTTTTTCTTTTACTTGGATGAGACAAACTATCCCGTTTCTCAAGTTTGCTTGTAGAATATGTGTGATCCTCCATCGCTAGAAGTACGGTGTGGCTAGTTTCTTCTTCTTCTTAGTTACTTTGTCAGACTGCATGCTTACAAGGCGCACTTCTGCCCCCTGCTGTTTCTTTGAGGTTACATCATTTAAAAACGCAAACATCAAATGCGAAGCTTAATATGTTGTATGTCCCTAAAAGGTCAATGTATTTTAAGATGGCGCATGCCATATGGAGCACCGGTCTGCTTCTTTTGTCTAAAATATTAAAATATAAAGCTAATAATAATGCTTAGAATAAATGCTTGTTTGAATTATCATTAAAAAAAACAAATTTGAGAATGTGATACAAGAAATTTGATAACTTATAAGATGAAATATCACACATTGGGCCTTTAAGGAAGATGTCCACCACACATTTAATGTTTACAATAAAATAATGAGAACCCACATTCCCATGGCTGGCTCGGTTCTCGGATGATTTGTCTTTGAGTTATGCCTTTGTTCTGTGTTGTGATGGAGACTACAGACTGACCACAGGGTTGGGCAAAGAGGTGGTGGGTCGTCTGTGAGATCCTCGTCTGTGAGATCCTTGGCTTACGTATTTGTGAGTCTCAAGTTGCTTAAGCCACACCACCACAGTACAACCTGATTACAACACCTCTGCCTGGTTTTCATCCACATGCTCTTTATTAGCTAATAGGCTTACCTCTCTCAAGAGGCTTCAGACATATTGGATCAGCATACCAACCTGTTCTCCGTCTCTGCTTCATTTCCTATCTTTACCCCAACCCATTCTTCTTTTACCTCGTTAACATTTTCATTCTAAACGTCCACTCTTTTTTCCCCCATGTTTGAAATAGCTGCATCTCTAACTGCCTTTGTGTATTATCTATGAACTCTTTGGGTCCACACATGAGAAAGGTACACATATTCATTCAGCTTAAAATGAATAAATAATTCATGTTTCTTCTTTGCTCATAATTAGGACCTTATCCTTCTCTGTATTTAGTTTTTAGTCTCATTTACAAGAAAGTGCATGTTTTATGCATCTTTCCCAGTGGTGGCTGTGCAATCATTAAACACAGACATCACTCTGAACTTATCATTGGCAATATAAACATAATACCTCCATTGGGATTTAGCATTAATCTGTAATTCACCCTTCTTCATCTGTAAAATTGAGCCTATCATTTTCCTTTGCCCATGTGGCAAGTCTTTATGCTATGACGAATTGTATTAATACAAGGAACACACACAAAGACAGAGTATGTCTGCCTCAGACTATCTGCCTTGTCACACCTTAAAGTTATTATAAGGGAATCATGATCATAGTTTTGTGTGGTTAGTAAACTGATCACACAAACACTAGTCTGAACTGACTTAATCATGGTAATATCCAGCATTAGAAAAAGTGTGGTTGTTTGTAGGGTTGAGACACATAGACCTACTGTTTGTAAACAATAATGACGTCAGCGAGAATGCGCGCGCAGCTTGGCAACAGAGAATGGCGTTGTTTCAGGCTTTATCAAGCTACGCTGCGGGGTTATCACCGGCAAATCTTGAATGTTATATTATTAAACTCACTTTAACGAATGGCAACAGACTCCCGGATCCCTGTGGCATTACGGAATGGGTGGAAGATGTACGTGCGTGGCCAGATATCCAGTGGCCCGATATATATATACGTTTTTAGTGGAGAGGCCCAGTAAGTACACACGTGAGAAGCTACGGGCATACAAATCGTTAGATGCATACAACTATGTTGTCTGTGGCCACGTACACAAAGTAAAATATCACGACATAGACTCTGAGTTTTGCATCTTGAAGGCAGAAGTCCTTCCTAGCCAAAGACAAGGACACAAGACTGCTATGTACAATGCTTGGGTCATAGTAAACAAACCAGAGAACTACGTCTTCACAGCCAACTGTACCTGCATGGCAGGGTGAGTATAGCATAGGTTTCTTTTTATAGCGTGCTCAGAGTGCAATCGTGTTAATTTTAGAGAAATACAGTTTATACTAATATGCAGTGTAAATAAATGTAAATAAATAGACTGCTTAAAAGCAAACCAGCAAACGCAACTTACTTTATTTAATAGAACACACGTTAACCAGCTTTCTGCTGTAATCTTAGTACATAATTACCTTACCTGATATAAGATGGGCGCTACAAACTCGAGCATTTCCGATCGTGTTTTCAGTCCAGTTTTCATCAACCCTTTTGATGGCCTGCAGCCACAGACGCCTCCGATTTTGTTGAAATGGATGTGCTCCCTTCGGAATTCTGTAAAGTTTCAGTCCACTGCTTGAAGAGAAGCGATTCTGGCATCCATCCACGCAACAACCCAACATTTTTATGTGCTCAGAACTTCAAAACAAAGGGTTTAAAACGCTGTTTTAGTATCGAGAGTGAATGAGGAAGCCTTCACTCTCGTTGCCAGGCTGCGCGCGCAACTTTTGATGACGTAGATAGTAAAAGGGTCTATACTCATTTTAGATGAGTATCCGGTATAGATAAAGCATTTTTGATGAATACAAGCATAAAACGAGTAAAAGCCATGAATATCTGTATTTGTGCTGAAGGAAAGTCCTCATTGGGTTCACGCTCTATGATTGGCCAGTCACACACACACACACACACACACACACACACACACACACACACACACACACACACACACACACACACACACACACACACACACACACACACACACACACACACACCTTGTTTTGTTTAACTGTGCAGGGAAAAATCAGTTTGATCATAAAATAAAAATATTGAAATAAAATAAAAAGCTAAACACCACAATTGTCTCATTATTTAATTCCCACATAACATTCCACTGTAATGTCGAGTAGTTGCTAATTGAAAAAGTAGTTTGAAATCATTTTAGAACAGACTATGTTTTTAATTCACCGTTAGCACCGTTAGTTCAACCGTAACCTTTGGACTTCTTCACCTGTTAGAATAAAACTATAAGATGCCATGGCTTCTTAGGGTTTGTTACGCTCCCTCTCTGCAGGTCTAGGATGATGAGGGGACTAACACAAGAAAATAGGTGTAAAGGTGTGTGTGGGATAAAGGACGAGGAGGTTAGAGTAAAAACAAAAGGATTTATTAACATAAGGTGTCCGTGGGTAAACGGCATAAATAAGGCTTAGTAATAATAAACTAAAACATTTTCACTGCTTATGAAAAAGTATTTCTGCCAAAACGCAAAATATCCCCGGCTCAAAAGTCCTATGGGGATAAAAAGAAAAACACCACGAAGGTTTAACCCTTAACAAGGCGTGTGAAAACACACTCAGAAGGTACCCAGGCTAATCCTGGATCCTTAGTAGAAAACCTAAACACAAATGAGCGAGGGAGAATCTCAGGCTACTCCTGGATCTCTATCAACAACCTTAAACCCAGCAGGAACGGTGTAAACAGCCTTAAACCCGACTGGTAACGGTCGCTAAAGTGTCCGTGAGCTAAAGGAGAATCTCCGGCTAATCCAGGATCTCCTCGATGTCTGCTGCGTTCCTCCTTTTAAAGAGCTGGGAGCTGCTTGATCACTTATGAAGATCAGCTGCTGTCTCTGCTGGCGTGCCTCTCTCCGAGGTCCTGAAAGGGCGCTGGAGCGCTGGAGAGTGTGAGCTGGCCGCTCCTGGCGCTGTCCCTGGTGCTGGATCCCGTGCAGCAGGGACAAAAGGCTCAGGCTAGGATGAGAGGACGGACCGAGGGGACGAGGGTCGTCACAGGGTTATCAGAAATAACTTCTGGGTTTGCTCCTGTTTACTGGCTTAGATTCTTTTAACAATTTTGGACCTTTTAACCAACTGGTGTCAAATTACAAATGCCAGTACTGCAGCGTTAGATAGGCATAGACTCAGCAACCTCACAGGCTCACAGTTTGTAACAGTGACCCATCCTTGCAGGTGGCTTTGAGCGAGGATTGTTCCATATCGGCGCTAGTGCTTTGTGGTCGGTGATTAAAGTAAACGGATGTCTGTACAGGTAGAGATGAAAGTGTTCACAACTACACACTATGGCTAGTGCTTCTTGCTTGGTCTGCGAGTAGCGCCTTTCGACCTCACTGAGCGTGCGGCTGGCATATGCCACAGCGTGTCTTTCACCCTGTTGTCCAAGTTGATATAGAACGGCACCCAAGCCATTGGGGCTAGCATCCACCACTAGTTCTGTACTTTTATCTGGATCAAAGTACGCCATGATGGTGTCGCTTGTCAGACCATCTTTGATAGCCTGCAGGGCTTGTGCTTGCTCAGGCCCCCAGTACCAAGGTACGTCCTTTTTGGTTAGTTCACTGAGTGGCGTTGCAATGGATGCAAAGTCTATGATAAAACGTGAGCAGTATGTCGACATGCCAAGCAGGTTCCTAACTTCTGTAACGGCATGAAGGTTCTCTGATTTGTACCAAAGGTCACATTTGCCCAGCTGGGTCAAGCTGGGTCAGACAGTACTTTGAATCCACAGATTAAAGCCCAAGGAGCCACAATGTCTAGCCAGGATCATAACATCATCTGCTGTTCCGTCCCAGAAGGAGGACACTTCAAGCCACGATGATAATAATTAAATAATAATTAATAAACTTATGATTTTATTACTGTTTTAAATAAGCATTAATACATGATCACTTGGTTCAGATATAAAGGTATTTTAATTACATGAAATGGATTATTATGCTTTGGGTATTATAATGATAATTATTATAATGTTTATAAAGATGTGTTCAGCAAAGAAGACCTTCACCCTATTCAGCTAACACAGAGTTCAGATAACAATAACTGCAGCACATGTTTTTTGACGCATGACCAAGCTTTCTGCCGGAGAGAGAGGGAGAGTTTCTGAGAGAGTTTGGTAAAACTAACCATCACAGTTTTCACGTCCAGTTCTGGAACCAACACCACGAGGAAAGGAGAACGGCCGTCTCCTTGACCCTCTGCAAGCTGTTCTGTCATGCCGACAGAGTGGCTAAAGAACAAACGATCCGTAAACCAGCTAACGCAAGACTCTCCCAGACTCATTGATTTCTGAAGTTAATTTAAATACGAGAACGTGCATCTGCCAAATGCTTCGTACAGCCATGTACCCAGGACATCTCTGGACCGC
This sequence comes from Nothobranchius kuhntae, assembly GCA_006942095.1. Classification (NCBI taxonomy): domain Eukaryota; kingdom Metazoa; phylum Chordata; class Actinopteri; order Cyprinodontiformes; family Nothobranchiidae; genus Nothobranchius; species Nothobranchius kuhntae. Next base: position 611,311 of record SSNQ01034385.1, on the reverse strand, counting down.
ACGATCGGACACTTGCGTCTATTCTGCCAGCCGAAGTGCCACCTTGGATGAACCCATCCTACTGACGTCCGGATCCACAAAGGGTCCTGTTTGGGTGAGGTAGAACACGAAAGATGATGTTTGATGCTGTTTTCTCTAAAAATAACTATAAAATGGAGGAATATATCAACCAGGCCCTCCAGCAGGGTTTCATCTGACCCTCCTCTTCCCCGGGTGCTGCAGGCTTCTTCTTTGTGAAGAAAAAGGAAGGTGACCTTCATCCCTGTATATATTACCGGGGTCTAAACAAGATCACTATCAGGGATCGCCATCCCCTGCCACACCTCACGACTGCTCTGGACTCCACCTCCCAGGTGCAGATCTTCACAAAACTGGACCTCCGGAGCGCCTACAATCTGGTCCGCATCAAAGGTGGGGATGAGTGGAAGATCGCATTCATCACACTCACTGGTCATTGGGAGTACCAGGTCATGCCCTTCGGTTTGTGCAATAGCCCCGCCGTATTTCAACGCCTCATTAACGATGTCCTCCGCGACATGCTGGGCCGGCGGGTGCTTGCCTACCTGAATGACATCCTAATTTACTCCAAGTCCGAGGCCGAACACCTCCACCATGTTCGTGCCGTCCTGACCCGGCTCCTGAACAATAACCTATACTGCAAGCCCGAGATATGCTCTTTCCACCAGCGGACCATCTCATTCCTGGGCTTCATGATTTCGGATCAGGGCATAACCATGGACCCTCAGAAGGTCCAGGCGGTCACTGACTGGCCCCTTCCTATGAGCCTGAAACAGCTACAGAGTTTTCTGGGCTTCTGCAACTTTTACCGCCATTTTATTAAGAACTTCAGCACCATTGTGGCACCGCTATCCTCCCTCACCCGACCAAGCCCACCCAGCCAACCGTTCCGTCTAACTCCAGACGCCATTCGGGCCTTCCGCCACCTGGTCACCCGGTTCACGTCGGCCCCTATTCTCCGCCATCCAGATACTACGGAGCCCTTTGTGGTCGAAGCCGATGCCTCGGACGTCGGTGCCATCCTGTCCCAAGGTGGGCCCGATGACAGACTCCATCCCTGCGCCTACTTTTCTAGGAAGTTTTCCGCCACGCAGCAGAAGTATGGCGTGGGTGATCGTGAACTGCTGGCCATAAAATGGGCGCTGGAGGAGTGGAGACAGTGACTTCTATGCGCCACCCAGCCTTTCACTATTTGGACGTACCACCGGAGCCTGACTCACATCCAATCCGCCAAGCAGCTCAATCCTCGCCAGGCCCGCTGGGCCCTCTTCTTCGAGCCCTATGAGTTCCATCTCACCTACCGCCCTGGATCTAAGAAACAGTAGGCTGATGCCCTCTCCCGCCAGTTCACACACTCCACGCCGACGTCTGAGCCTGCACCAAATCTCCCAGAGCACCGTTTCCTGGCCCACCTAAGGTGGCCGTTGGAGGAGGCTATCCAGAACGCCCTCCGGGACGACCCCACACCTCCAGAGACCCCCGCGGGTCGTCTCTATGTCCCTACATCCTGTCGCAGCGAGGCGCTTTCCTGGGCCCACTCGTCACACCTGTCTGGCCACGCGGGGTTCCCTCGAACTCTGAAGTTTCTCCAACGAGCACTCTGGTGGCCATGCATGGCGAGGGATGTTAAGGAATACACTAGCGCCTGTGACATCTGCGCCTGCTCCAAGACACCCAGCCAGGCCCCTGTTCGTGTCCTCAGACCTCTTCCGGTGCATAGCCGTCCTTGGTCCCATGTGGGTCTGGATTTCGTCACAGGACTCCCCCCGGTCAACAACCTCAACACGGTCCTCACGGTCACTGACTGGTTTTCTAAAGCTGTCCACTTCATCGCCCTTCCGCGTCTGCCTTCGGCCTGACGCACGGCGGAACTATTCCTGGAGAACGTGGTGCGCCTCCACGGCTTCCCTGTTGATGTGGTCTCCGACCGGGGTCCCCAGTTTATGGCCCGATTCTGGAAAGCCTTTTGCCACCTAATGGGAGCATGGGTCAGCCTATCCTCAGGCTAGCACCCACAGACCAATGATCAGATGGAGCGGGTTAACCAACAGCTGGGTCGGTACCTCCGGTGCTTTGTCTCGGCCCAACCCTCGCAATGGCCTAAATACCTCCTCTGGGTGGAGTTGTCCCACAATCTTCACACCTCCTCAACCACTCATATGTCCCCTTTTGAGGTCTGCTATGGCTACCAGCCCCTGGTCTTCGCCCACCAGGAGCCCGAAGTTGCTGTATCTGCCGCGCAATCCCTAGTGAGGCACTGCAAGAACGCCTGGATCAAAGCACGAGCTTCCATCACCTGAGCTAACACCCGTTACGCTCGCCAACATCTCCACCGACACCGTCCTGGTCCCTCCTGTGTCCCTGGGGATAAGGTCTGCGGTGGACACCCGTCATTGTTCCTAATAATTAGGGATGAGCCGGATACTCGTTTCAGACGAGTATCCAGTACGGATAAAGCATTTTTGACGAGTACGAGCATGAAACGAGTAAAACTCGTAAATATCTGTAATCGTGCTGAAGGAAAATCCTCATTGGGTAACTGACTGTCTTCACGCTCTGTGATTGGCCAGTCAAATAGAGCGCCCGCCCCTCCCTACACACAAAACTCTGCATCGGGACCTCAGTCCGCGTCCAGTCCATCCACGCACACACACAGACAGCAACGGATCTCTCTGTGCTTGCTTCACTGTTGCTCACGTTTCTTCAGTACTCCCTATGTTTTCTTCAGTTTGCCTCTTTATAAAGTAATTTTAAAGTTATTTAAAGTTACTTTTTTCGTAACGTACGTGGTGCATTTGACAAAGAAGAAGACAATCTTGTATGAAAAAAGCATTAAAAATGTCAATAATTGAAGAATCTTGGCACCAGTAATCGAATTGAACCAAAAATCATTATAATCGAAGAATCGACGTATTGAAGCTCCCATAATCGAAATTGAAATCGAATCGAATCGTGAAGTACCCTTTTTGGAACACCCCTACTCTGAGCTCCAGCTGATGGGATGAAGGCAGGCCGATTGAAAGGGAACACATGCAGTCTCATGCCTCCATTTTGACCAGATGTTCAATGGTCAAACTATCCCTAAAAACTGACCATCTCGGCTACCAGTCGGTTGGCGTTGGAGAGCGTTAACTGTGGTGGACAGCTGAAAAATCATGTAGGTCAGTGACTCTGTCTTACTGTTATGGCAATTCACCACTGTACGGAGCTGATGTAGCTCAGCTCGCATGCACTCAAACTCCGCTGGGTCCAATGCAGACTCAGTCATCCTGTCAGGATTCTGGCTGATCTGGACAGAGTGATAGGAGTTGAGCTGCAGCATGTTTAAGGACTCAAACGCCATAGAGTGAGCATTGGGGGAAAATTAGACACACGATTTTTATCTAGGAACGTCCGGACAGAACCCGGATAAATACGAGACAGTGCGGATGTTCCGGAGAAAAAAGGCGACTTGCTAGTCTGAAGGTAGGAGGAGTGATGAACTTGTGGCATTGATTTGGAGAATAGATGACTGACAGAACCTGGATGTGAGGCGTTTCTGTAAATAGACTCCGGATAATGAGTGATTAGTAGGAATCTGGAAGTGGGAATGTTGGGATATGAAGTCTAAGTGGTAGAGGCTAGTTTGGATTGGTGTAGAGAGGCCTGGGATGTGACAAGGAGAAGGGAGTCTGGGCCTCTCGACTTAGGCTGTTGCCCCCGCAACCCGACTCCAGATAAGCAGAAGAAAAGGGATGGATGAATGGATTTTTTACAATGGTGGGTTGGCAAAGCAAAGAAAACCCATTCCTGCATCACAGTCTAGTGCCTACCAGATCCCTGCAGAGTTAAGCAAAATTAAATTAAAAAGATCTCTAGTCATTTTATTTATTTTACCTTCCACCAAATCACGTGAGTTCGTTGCAGCTGCCATAGAACACCCGCCGTCATCTTGGTTTGACGCGTTCTCAACAAAAGGTCTGAGGCTGCTAGAAGAGTGGATTCCCTTTGGATGGAAAATAATAAAAAAGCAGACAGCCAGAATATAAGGGACTCCCAACAGAAAAGGATGTCCCTGAAAAGGAGGACGTACTGAAGGTGTCAGAGACAGATACATGTTTGGTTTAGGTAAGGAGTGGGTTAAAGGAAGCACTAGAGAGGCAAAAGGAACAAGGCGTTGTGGTGTCAGAGTGTAATTTTAACATGACTGAGCAAATGTTCTTTTATTAAAGGTCCGTGTATGGATGCGTTTGTTGTGTTAAAGGAAATGTTTCATCTTTTTTCCAGCATAAAAAGCTGAGCATGTTGTTCACAGACCGTAACAGATCTCAGTAATTTGTCCTTATTTCTAAACTGCAACATTACAACTTTTGCTATTTATTCAAACTAACAAAGATGGGCAAGCGTTTTCAGTTATATGGAGTTCAGAGAAATGGAAATATGTGGATAAATTGGTTGAGATGGAGAAGCTTACTGTCAGGATACATCTACAGAGCTCAGGTCTCCTTCCTTCAGAGATGTTGATCATAGTGTGCATGGCTGATGTGGGATCAAAGGCTTTGTCAGTCAAAGACGCTCACATCCGTCTCCACAGAGCTGACAACATGCACTCAGGGAGTTAAAGATGTGGAATAATTCATGACTAGAGAGGCTAACCCTCAGATTCACTCCTGGTCAGGATGAAAAGTGTGTTTAGGGTCAAAGGTCTCATAGATACCTGTTATCGCTCAGCGAGGAACAGCTGCTGTTTCTTTTTCTTGATCATCTCTTATAAAACCACACACGAGTGGTCATTGCTTTGCTTCATTATTTCCTTTTATCTGATGCGTTGAGATAATTGAATTATAATATTTTTTTCCCATAAGAGCTAATCTGCTCTTTGTAGTCACATTCCTGAATCGACAGTTTTATTGGCCAGCGCCTAATGTGGTCCACATCTCTTAAAAAATAGTCAAACTTACTGTCTAACATAGTCACCCTAACCCTAACTCATTCACTGCCAGCCGTTTCCTGATCAGAAAAGCCTTCGCTGCCAGCGTTTTTCAGCGTTCTCACATTTTTTTTAAGAGTCACAGAATGTTGCGCTCTATGATGATGTCAACGCCAAAACTACCAAAACAAAGCGGAGACTCACCTCTTACATCAGGAAGAATCCACGCGTTTCGAGCGTTATCTGTTCTTTCATAATCCGTTGTTGAATTGTGATCGGCAGACGCTTTTCCGGTTCGCGCTTCACTTCTTTTACAGCAGCGGCCCAAAACGATCTCCGAACACATGGATTTTCTGCAGGAAGTTGTTGTACGGGTTCTTGTTAGATTGAGGGGCTTTAAGCCGTAAGACATGGGTTATGGCCGACAGTAACCCAGAATAAAGTACAGCTGCATGGTGGAGCAGTGGTTAGCACGAAGGTCGCAGGTTCGAAACTTGGCTGCGGCCTTTCTGTGTGGAGTTGCGTGTTCTCCCCATGCATGCGTGGGTTTTCTCCGGGTACTCCGGTTTCCCCCACAGATCACAACATGCCCTATAGGTAAAAAAAAAAAAATTGTAAGTCGCTTTGGGTAAAAGCGTCTGCTAACCAGAGAACGAGTGGGGGTCATTACAATATGCTTACTATGTTAAAAAAAATGCTATGCCTACTATATTAACATGCATTGGATTCACAATTTGATCTGTTATTCAGTACATCAATACTGTAAAAAAAATAAAAATAAAAAGTCAATAGCAAATAGTGACATTCCTGTTTTGAAACTCAAATTGTTTTTTAACTAATTGGATACTTTCAGATTATGAAACATCAACTTCGTGTGATTAATTGTGGATAAGTAACAGGAACAGCTAATCTGTTCCTCTTCAGTCCCTGTCATGGTCAAGGTGTCATGTCCAAATTTATTCATACCCTTCAAAAACCCATGTCAGGAAAAATCCAAAGTTCTAAACCATTCCAAATAGTCCAAGCTATTCTAAAGCCTCTTAAATACCCAGGAACAACTGTTTTAATCAGCTCAACTGGTGAAAAACAGCTGACATGGCACTTTTTGCTCACATGTAAATAAAAGCTGAGAAATGTTTTTGGGCACAACATTGCCTCTTGTACATCATCTCATTATCTGCTGGGAGACACCTGTGTCATTTCCCATCAACAAATAATTTGCTGGTTCAATAAAAGTAACTTTAAGTTGAAATTTGCCAAGGGGTACTAATGATTACGGGCAGCGCTGTAGCTTAGGTAACAACTGTCTTGTAGCAGACTTGGTAGTCCAGCGGTTGGAGTGTTGTAGTGGCATACACTTATACGCATCCCAGTCTGAGCAATAACGTTTTTATTCTTTTTTAGCTGCGTTTGGCAGTGTGATTATTTCAATTCTTTATTGGTAAACTGTTTTATTTTTGTTTCTTTCTTCATTTTCTTAAATTTTAGCTTTCCCCAGTTTTTATATTTTTAGTCAATTTAAAGTTTAAATGGCTGTTTTTGATTTTTTTTTGTTCTTGAGTTAATTATTTGTTTATTTATTTGTTTTTTAGTTACTGTAAAATATGAATCACTGTTATCCCACAACACAGGTTTTCCTAATATCATGCAGCCCTGTACTTTGCCTTAAGGCTGGGCGATATGGCAAAAATAGAATATCACGATTTTTCCAATTTTTTAATCACGATTTCGATTTTATCACGATTTTTTATCCATGAATAGCATAACTTCAATTGCGTATTAAAGAAGAGAAACATTGAATAAATAAACATTTATTCATATTAGGGATAATCAGCACCGTGCTAACACACTTATATTTTAAACTCACACCAGAGATGATAAAAGCCCTGAGAGAAAAAATTACAAAAATCAGTTTTTCTCGTTTTTCAAGTAACTTAACATAAATTAAAATTGTAAACATATTTAAAGTGCAAACATGTCAATTGCAAACGTATTGTGTAAACATGAACTTGTTCAAAATACTATGTAGCTCCCAGTTGCTCATGTCGTGGACAGTTAAGCTCAAATACGGCTCTGATGTGCGGCTGGACCAGAGATCGCTTGTGGTAGCAAATAACTGCACATTCTGAATATTTTCTGCAACTCTCACTTTGCATTCAGCGTACATGCGTGGAATGGCGGTGCTCGAAAAATACTTGCGGCTGGAAAACTCGTAGCGCGGATCCAATGTTATTATCATGTTCTTAAATCCCGCTCCTACTGTGCGCACGGGACACAAATCTTTAACCAAGTGGTACGTCACTGCATCTGTCACGCTGTTCCATCGTCTGCTGTCTCTGTCGTAGGGAGTGAGTTTTGTGAGTGTCTCTGTTAGCGTTTGCTGCCTGGAAGAAGCACTAGCCGCTGCAGCCGCAGGCTTTCTAGCTTTAGCTGCCAGCTGGCTCTCGTTGTATTGTTTGGGATGCCTTCTTTTCAAGTGATTAAACAAGTTTGTGGTGTTGCCATCACTTGCCTTGGCGCTCTCCTTGTAAATGACGTTTCGCTGCTCTTTGTTATCTGGTGAAAAACCAAACCAGTTCCATATTACGGACGAGGCGTTCTTTTTCGGAACGAAAACTTCGTTGTCGCTCTCAGCCGCGGCCGAAGCCATGTTTGTTCACACACAGGTGAAAACAAGCGGGGCACTAATATATTACTATGACTCACTCTGATTGGTTAAGGGTCAAAGAAAGGCGTGTCATTTGCCTGGGGTAAGTTCCCTTTTCATTCAGAGGCAGAAATTCAACAGCAGAGCTGTGAATCGTGATAAAAAGGTCTCTCAGCAATGACCGACCGTCAGACGTGTAGACAAGGCCGGATTAACCATATGGGCAGCTGGGCAATTGCCCTGGGCCCACGAACTCTAAAGGGCCCAGAGCACGAGCAAAATACTGTATCTATAATTTCCCACTTTATGAGGACTATGGTGACCGTACGTTCCATTTTCCCCGGACATGTCCGCTTTTCACTCTCTGTCTGGGCGCCCGGGGGTTCTTGTATTGATGAAAATGTCCGGCTTTTCATCCAGGAGCAGGGATCAAATTATGGGGGAGCTTTATATCCTACACATCCAGGGGAGCCGGAAAAAAGTTTTCTACCTATATTACGTAATTTATGGACTCTTTTGAGCAGAGAGCACAGAGAGCGCTGCTTTGTTGCGCAGCGATCCAGGCTGCTGCGTCCAGCGCACGGTCCATTCTCAAAGTGGCGCAACCAAAAAACTATAATTAGCACACGATCGTTCATGTCCGCACATGTTCTCTGCTTTCTGTCTTATTTGCACCTAAAACGCTCTGCTACTGCAGAGCTCATCACCTGTGCTGCGGTGATTTCACCTCACTGACGCAGCATCGAAACGCGCTCTCCGCTTTGCGGTCAGGAGATCCATCTGCTCTGCTCAAAAGTAACTGATGAGGTGAAAAAGTACAAATCCAGGCAGCAGATTTTCTGGAGAGTTTAGAGGAGATGCAGGAAGATGAGAGACAGACAGGACAGGAAATAGTTCAATAAAAACAAGAAAACAAAGTAAAATGTAGGTAGATTTATCTCCACTACACGTTTTTACCTGTATAAAACAATAAGTTACACACATGTCATATTTACATCTGATACAATTCAGATCACCTTCTAAACTCAGTCACACACCCAGGGCCGTTTCAAGACATTTTGGGGGCCAAGGCACCCCCCCCCCCAAAAAAAAAAAACTGGGCTCCCCAGAAGCCTCTGTGTAATTCATACCCTCTCCAGGAGTATTAGTTATACAGTGTTTATAAAAGCTCCTCAGACATCGCTGACAGGTTATCAGATGAAAAACTAAATTATCAGACATTCTGTCTCATCTGCTTCTTTTCTAAACTTGCAAAAAGTAACAAAACCATCTGAAAGCCACTATTTGTGGATTCTCTGAAAGTTTCCATGGAGTGTGTGACAACTTATTTTATCATTGATCCTATCGTCTAATCTCACAGCTGAAACAAGCATCCTTAATAATCAGAATCAGAAAAGGTTTATTGCCATTGTCAGTGAACAAACAATTCACAAACTAGGAACTTGCTTCGGTACTAACGTGCTACATATAACATGAATAATATAATTAAAAAATAGAATAAAGTAGAATAAAATATAATAAACTAGCATAAAACTTTCAGCTATAAAAATGGCAGGTAATGGTAACATGGCCGATAACGTGACGTTGTGTCGAGTACAGCAGACGAGCGTGGTTGTGTGTTTATAAGCTGTTCACAAGTCTAACGGCAGATGGAAAGAAGCTGTTCTTATGGTGAGAGGTTCTGGTCCGGATGGACCGTAACCTCCTGCCTGAGGGAAGCGGCTCAAAAAGTCTGTGACCCGGGTGAGAAGGGTCAGCTGCTATCCGACCTGCACGCCCCCGAGTCCTGGAGACGTACAGGTCCTGGAGAGATGGAAGGCTGCAGCCAATCACCTTCTCAGCAGAGCGCACAATGCGCTGCAGTCTGTGTTTGTCCCTCACCGTGGCTCCAGCGTACCACACAGCGATGGAGGAGGTGAGGATGGACTCAATGATGGCCGTGTAAAACTGCACCATCATCTGGGCCGGCAGCTTGGCCTTTTTCAACTGCCGCAGAAAGTACATCCTCTGCTGGGCCTTTTTGATCAGGGAGCTGATGGATGGCTCCCACCTAAGGTCCTGTGTGATGGTGGTTCCGAGGAAGTGGAAGGAGTCCACAGTGGTGACGGGGGTGTCCGTCAGGACGAGGGGGAGAGATGGGGCTGTTACTTTCCTGAAGTCCACAATCATCTCCACTGTCTTCTGAGCATTGAGCTCCAGGTTGTTGCTGCTGCACCAGTACGCCAGCCGTTCCACCTCCCTCCTGTAGGCGGACTCATCACCGTCAGAGATGAGCCCGATGAGGGTGGTGTCGTCCGCAAACTTGATTAGTTTAACGGAGTCATGGCTCGAGGTGCAGCAGTTTGTGTACAGGGAGAAGAGCAGAGGAGAGAGTACACAGCCCTGTGGAGATCCTGTGCTAATTGTCTGAATGGTGGAAACATTCTTGCTAATCTGTGCACAGGAAGCGTACCGATGCTGTAGTAAAACAAAAGGTATAATAATTTATTATTAATAAAACCTTGTTGCAGCACTAAAGCAGAAAAAATGAGATTTTGCAATAAATATGCTAAATATTTACATATGAATTGTTTTAGAGCCCTTTAATTGGCAGAATCTGATATTAATGTAGTTCTGAGGGTTAGGGTTAACCCTAACCCTAGTAGACTGAACGTCAGTTGAGTCAGTCTCATGCAGACTGACCAATGAAGAGAGGGCCTCAAGTTTAGTCCCTCTCCTCATTGGTCAGTCCACACAAGGTGGGTCAAAGGTTACCCTGAGCAGGTTACGTGATGTCAGGCATTCAAGTATTGAGTATATTTACTGCATATTACAGTAAAATATTCTGTATGTGACCATATTATGGTGATCCTTGGGTCGTGATGATGGAGCCCTTTAATATTGTTGCCCAGGGTACAACGAAGTGTTAATCTGGCCCTGTGTGTAGATCGTAAAACGGTCTAAAATCATCATATCGCCCAGCCTTACTTTGCCTACCTTTGTTCTCAAACGTATAAAATAGCATTATATGGAACCTTTAAAGCTGTAATTTGGCAGAAGTGCTGCTAACCACTTAAGCATTCTCCCTCTCCTGATAATAACATTCTACTTTCTTTCACATTGAATGTGCTGCTACTAGTTTATGCTGAATTAATTATATTCAGTAAGATTAAAAAAAATTAAGTTTATCTCTCACTAAATAGAATATTTACTAAGAAATCACAATGTAACCATAGAAACTAGTGACTTGATGCAATTTGCTGGGTTCCTTATGTAGGAAACTTTTTACTGATTGGCTTAATGACCTGACCTGTATTGGAATGTTTATTATGCAAAGGTCCTTGAGACGACTGTTGTCGTGATTTGGCGCTTTTTAAATAAACTTGAATTGAACTGAATTGAATTGAAAGGACATTATTTTCTTATCATCGCTAATCTTTCTTTTTAAAATATTTACTATTTCTAGTTAAATTAACTCAACGCCTGTTACTGAGGTCTATTTTGTAAAGTGTGCTGTGACATTGTAAATTGGGTAGAAAAGGGATGAAATCCGTGATTGCTTACTGTAAAGACTTACTACATGTTTAAAATCTATGTGATCAGTATACAACTTTCTACACCAACATATGATCAACATACATTTCCTTTTTTCTGGAGCAGAGTTGAAAGAATGCCAGTGAAAAATTGAGCAAACTCACTCAGACAAATTACCTTGTTTTGTTATTTTTCCTCTCAAAAAGAGGTAATTTCCCTCATGACCACCTGCAAAAGTGTCTTTGGCAACATTTTTCATACTAATTGGTAGGGCTGCACAATCCCTGCTAAATGTGATTCAGATTTGTCTTATGAAACGAGAACATGATTCACAAATGATTCTCATCAGGTGAGTTGTTTGGTCAGAAGCCTGAATGGTGCTGCTTGGAACGTATGGATTACTATTGCAGTACAATAGCTGAAACACCGCTTACAGCTTAAATTAACCTAAAAAGTAACAAGTGAGCTGCTTCACTTCACTACAGTGCAGATGCTTCTCTGCTTTGCTCCTGTTTGTTTCATTTTGCTGTTCTTCTGGATTTTCACTGAGATCGCTGTTTGTGCAGTTTTTACTAACTACCTACTGAGGGCGTGCTTTAACTGATAAAACCGTGTCGTGCTCAAGCTCAGATGACTGATTATTGCTTTTATCAGTGTTATTCACACATGTGATACACACGCTAAGCTAACTAATGCTAAACACCTGTGCACTAACTGTGTCTTCCCAGTAGCCAGGTAATTAACCATCCATCCATCCATTTTCTGAACCCGCTTTGACCACGTAGGGTCACGGGGGGGGGGGGGGGGGGGGGTGCTGGTTTCTATCTCCAGCGTTCAACGGGCAATCAGGCAGGGTACACCCTGGACAGAGAGCCAGTCCATCGCAGGGCAACACACAGACACACAGGACAAACAATTATGCACACACACACACACACACACACACACACACACACCTAAGGACAATTTAGACAGACCAGTTAACCTAACAGTCATATTTTTGGACTGTGGGAGGAAGCCGGGGGACCCGGAGATGCGTGCACAGGGAGAACATTCAAACTCCATGCAGAAATATCCCAGGCCGGGAAGCGAACCCAGGACCTTCTTACTGCAAAACAACAGCTCTAACCACTGCACCACTGCGCAGCCCAGGTAATTAACCGAAATACACAAAATAAATAACACTACAACATTAGTATCTTAAAAATATTATTAGCTGCACAGACTGTGTACTTTAGCATAAGCACATAAACCCACCAGCTCAGCTCACCAGTCAAAATGGTAACGATAAAAAGATCCGGCAGGAGGGCACATGAGCAGGTGTTTCCACATAAAATCCCCAAGATTAACGTATATCCCTGCGCCTCAAATAAAGTGGTATTTTAAATTAAACACTGGTGTTTGATTTCTGGACTCTTATAAATCACTGAGTTCTTTTTTAACTCTTTCACTGTATTTTTTACTGTGTGGGCGTCGGAACGAGCCCCTGCACCGTGAGAACAAACATCTCAGCTCTAAAGCCAATCTTCATCCGCGTTCATCACACGTCACATGATCAGGAAGAAGAACATCCATGTGTTAGGAGATCGTTTTGGGCTGCTGCTGTAAAAGAAGTGAGGCGCGAACCGGAAAAGCGTCTGCCGATCACAATTCAACAACGGATTATGAAAGAACGAATAACGCTCGAAATGCACGGATTCTTCCTGATGTAAGAGGTGAGTCTCCGCTTTGTTTTAGTAGTTTTGGTGTTGACATCATCCTAGCGCGCAACGTTCTGTGACTCTGTGACAGTAAAACGCTGAAAAACACTGCCAGCGAAGGGCTTTACCGATCAGGAAATGGCTGGCAGTGAACCAGTGGCGGATTTAGCTATTTGGGGCCCAAGGCGAACACAGACATGGGGCCCCCTTACACAAAATTTTTGACAATCTTACCTTTAACTGGATTTGCGAAACTCTACCCTCTTCTGCCATGAGTTATTTTCCCTTTTTATTAGTCCTACTCTTTTTTCCTGTCTTTCCCTCTCTTTGAGTGCTTTCAATATTTGCTCTGCTCTCTTCTTCCTGTCGGTGCCCCTGTGCTTTTGCCTTTCTTTTCTATTTTCCATTTTGGTCTATGTTTTCTTTCCTTTAAACATTTTCCATTGTCCTTCTTTTCTGCTTCCTTTTGATGTTTACATTGAAAAATGTCACTTTCGGAAGTGAAGATAACAGATTTTTTAAAGTAAGCTGCTTCTTTCTCTTATTGGAACCGCTAGGACAGCGACACCCAAATGGCTGCCTGCGGGCCACATCCGGCCCGCGAGCCCTCTCTTTGTGGCCCCCAAACCCCGCACGCAACCCCCACCCCCACCGGCCGACCGGGAGGTGTAGGATAGATAGAGCTGAGGAAAATGATGAAATAATCAATGCATGAGATGCAGGCATAAACGATTCTGCATCATAGAAGAGGACCATGATCAGTTATAGTGGAATGTAGTTTTGTTATTTTAACAGCGGCTCCAGCGCAGCATCCACTTCTGTCAGAGCGGTGTTCTCCACATTAACCGGATAGGAAACTTTGGTCCGCCTTCATGTGGTACTGCAGGGCTGAGCGCTGGAGTTGTAACCTGAGACCGAACCTGAACCAAATCAGCCCGATCGGTTCTGTTGGATTTGGGCCATGAATTATGTTAATTGAGTGGGTTGTCGCCCTGCGTGCTCCGCTCGCTCGCTCAGCAACTGAGAGAGAGAGAGAGAGAGAGAGAGAGAGAGAGAGAGAGAGAGAGAGAGAGAGAGAGAGAGAGAGAGAGAGAGAGAGAGAGAGAGAGAGAGAGAGAGAGAGAGAGAGAGAGAGAGAGATTGTCTGCTCACACAAGAGAGAGGATCAGAGGACGTTTCTCCAAACACGCATTATTATTTTCATAATTTCATTATTATTTCTCCTGGAAGCGCTCAGTCAGACCGAGTGTTGTGATGTCGGGAGGTCTGGTCTTGGGGAGGGGGCGGGGTCAGTGACGGCGGCTGCAGTGTGATCGTCTGTCTCCTTTAGGGACACGGAGAAGTAAAAACGAGAGAGAAATAGAAGATAGAAGTTCTTGTTCCACTTTATGCTTTTGTTCCATGATGATAAACTGATGTTAAATTCAGCTGAAAGAGAAGCTGGGAGGAAGCTTTGGTTCATTTTAGGTTACAGGAGATCTTGTCTCCTATCTGCTCCTCCAGAGACAGCATGGACATGAGGGTCACATGGTGAGGGTTACATGGTGAGGGTCCCACAGGACAGGTTAGTGCAGTGACACAGCCGAGCTGGAGGGGGAGGGGACAGGTTTTGCCCTGCTTTATATTGCAAACTTGTGTGTTATGTGCATTACTGCCAGCGATCCAAACAGCAGCAAACCGCTATCTGCCATGACCAACTGGGGATTTGACGAGAGTAGAAACACCAAAGATCAACAGATGAATTGGAGTAGGAGTACGTCCTATGTTAAAGAACCAAAAGTTGCCTTAATTCTGCCCACTGGTGTCGATTGATCTTCTGACAAACAAAAGAAGATGTCACCATGTGGAAACACCTAAAAAAGGGAAAATAAATGGCATTTGAAGTATCAGAAGGAAACATCTTCCTAACAAACCTTGCACACTGATTTTTCTACCTGTCAGGTGCAAATGATATTCTGAAAACAAGGTTGAGTTTTGTAGCAGCTCCTTTACATCACGGAGGCCATAAAGTGACTATTTTCTTCTACGTAGACTTCCCCACTTTAATGTTTGTTTTGTGTTCATGAGTCTCTTCCACGTTTTTAACATTGCCAGAAAATGGAAGCAGTTAAAGCGGCTGAGCGATTGCTAAAGAAAGGGAAGGGAACTGAGTTCAAACAGACAAGCAGAACAGTGGTGAAAGGGATTATGGAATAGTGTGCTGTTGTTTGTCGGGAACGTCAGAGTGCACGTGTGCGTAATCCAGTTGGGGAAGGAAGGGGCGCGCTGAGCTTTGCCAACTGTTATTGACAGCAGTGCTTGGGCCTAATGCTGTGCTTACTCACCCTTTTGTTATTGCAATTGAGCCTTTTTAGACCAAATCTTGTGGATACATGGCTGTAGCTTTCGAAGCCTCCAGACAGCCAACTCTGTTTCAAGTATTGCATAACTGAAAAAGTGCTTTCCACAGGTGACAATATCAGAGTGCGGCTCAGAATGTGTTATATCTAAATGAATTTTAAGTGAATCTACATGGTATAAGTCTGGTAGTCAGAAGGTAAAGGTTAACCAACATTCAAAAGTACAAGCGTTGACCCAAATGCCCAAAGGTGCTGTTCACTGTACTCAAAAATAAATTTAGTTAGTTTGGTGTGCATTATTCTCCCATCAGGAAAACTATATATAGCTCCGTGGTGTAGCTTTATGGCCTTTAGTCAAAGCACTTTACCTCCTTAAATGATCCCAATCAATTATTAATCAGCTTCAAAGGCAACGATCAGTCAAGTGAGCCGCCCTCGCTACGATTCCTGGAGAGGTTTCATGAGGTTTCCAGTGCGCTCTTTCAGTTTCTCAGTAGGAAAAAATGAGTCGTTAACACACACACACACACGCGCACGCACGCACACGCACACGCACACACTCACACATGGTAGACTTACTACTCAGGAGAAAGAGCAAACAGAAACAGCAGGCTGGAGGACTTCCTGTCCACCACGATCATCCAGTGAAGTTGAACCACGTAGTTCTGTAGACAACATCAGCCTGCACCGTTTTAGCCACCAGCCACGGCTGATTCTAAATCAGTGTGGAGCAGAGTTTTAACCTGAAGATGGAGATACAGTTACCGTTTTGGTCTGAAGTATAAAATGTGTCACGCCCACCTGTTCATCCATCCCACTTCCTGTTTTATTTTGGTGTCACCTCTCCTGTTTCAGTTCTGTTTCCTGTTCCTCATCACTCTGATTTCTCCCAGCTGTTCTTGTGTGTATTTAACCAGCTTCTGTTCTCTTTCAGTTGCCAGTTTGTTAGTTGTCATTCTCTTGTTCCAGCCAGGCATTAACTGATCTCTGGGTCCTTTAACTCAGTTCTGTTTTTGGATCATTTTTTGATCCTTAGTTAAATAAGCCTTTGCCTAAATAAAAGCATTGTTTTGCCGAACTCTGCTTTTGGGTCTAGTTCTTCATACCAGCCTTGACAAAATGTTAAGTAAGTTGCACTAAACTGCCCAAATAATGATTTTACATGTCTACAGCACTGTTAGACACTCATCTATACAGGTTACCAGCAAATAAAGGTTGCCTTAGGTGTTACTGTCTCTTAACCCTCTGGAGGCAGGTGTTAAAACCTACCTACCTGGTGACACCACACACGTATTTCATGAGAATTTTTTTACTCAGAAGTACCCCTGAAGGACTTAGTTGTTTGTCCTTTTATCAAAACTTGTTTTGAGCCTCAGAGGGTTACTTTGTTCTTACCAGCCCTTGGTTTTAATTCAAAGGTGAAACAGAAATAATATTGTAGTATAGCCCTGATCTGTTGTTTAAAAAGAAAAATACTTAAGTTATAAATCTTTTAAAATAAAAGCTAATTTGCACATTCTTGGTAAAACAAATGGTCTCAAGCAGAAGATGACCTCCTCTGTAATTCTACTGAAGAGAGAAGTATAACTTTAGCAAAGATGGTTGCTGTCAGCTAAGACCCTTGGATCCACGTCAACATAATCTTGTTTTGTCCACTGAACTCAGACAGCCTGTTGCTGTTTGTTGATGTCCTTTTCTTTCATTCCACTAAATATTGCAGATGTCTCCTCTGTCCTTCTGTCTCTCTTGACCACATCATGTTCTGAAGTTGTGCAAGCACATAAACTCAAAAACCATATCCGGCGGTTTAAACAGCTTATTATTCATCGATACAAGGAGATATGTGCATCATTTAAAAATTAAACCTACTTGGAAAAGTTGTCTTTTTAATTTTTGCACAGTAAAGTATCTGTCATTCAAATCTACTGAAAATAAACTCATGTGACCCTAACCCCTCCTTTCCACCGGAGCCGTCAGCAGCACGTTACTGCAGCAGCACGTCATAGCTGCTGATAGGAACCGCTGTGGTCAACAGAACCTTTTCCACCGGAGCCGCCAGCAGCGCGAGTCGGCCGCGTCTCAGGAGCAGCATGTCGCGGCCCTTACGCGCCGGTTCTATTTTCTACGCGCGACGCCTCTGAAACGGGTCAAGTTCGACATTGTTGGGGAAGGAAAGACAGGAAATCGAACGCGGAAACGGAGCGAAGCTCCTGAGATTTTCAGAATAAAGAACATACTGCTTTCCGGTTGCTTTACTTTAAAAACAGTTACTAACTGTGCGGCCCCGTGAGAAGTTATCACCTAGCTAGCGGTCTCCTTTGTTTTTCAGGTCCGTATTGGCGATTATAAAACGGACAGAACATAAAACACAAACCATGTTGTAGTTTTCTCCTGCTTGTTGTTGTGTTTACTGACGAAGTCACTCGTGTGACTTCGTGCTCTGTCGGTGACAGCTGCTCCCCTGCTGCTTCGCGTCTCGTGGGAAGGGCCAAGCAGCAGTTTACGCGAGCAAGACGTGCTGCTGTAGTAACGTGCTGCTGACGGCTCCGGTAGAAAGGAGGGGCAATGGCTCTCTTTGACCAGCATCTACTCAGGACAGCTCAACATGGTCTGACAACACGGTTCAGGTGGTTCGGTTTGTGGGTGGGCTCATCATGGCGAGCCAGTCCCCACAATCAAAATGTTGGCGCAAAGGGATCTCTGTGCAACATAAAATAGCATGATGTGATATATATATACCCAAGAACACAGCAGAACAGTAAAGGACATGGTTGCAATGTTGATTATCTTTATTCTTTGCTTTTTGTCTAATTCTGAAAAGAAGGGAATCAGAAAAGGCTGAGGGGAGGGAAGCGAAACACCCTCAAGCAACCAGTAACACCATCCCCTAGCCAGGCAGTGTTTTAGTCCCCACTTGCTACTCCTGGAAATACATTGAAGTTGGTTGTGAAAAGGTGCGGAACCTGGAACCCGTTGTTTTTGCAACCTCTCTGACCCAAGGGTGATGATGGAAATGAGCCAAGAAGAAGAAGAAAAAATCATTTCTATAGCGCCTCTCGAGATAAAAATCACGAGGCGCTTCACAAAAACAAAAAATGTAAAAATATAAAAAATAATTTAGAAAATGGTTAAAATATATTTAAAATGAGCAAAAAATAGACAATTGTGACAAAAAATGTTAAAGAGAGAGAGAGAGTGAGTAGGACCGAGGGAAATCAGTGGATCCTGAGGAAGGTGGAATAGGTGGGGAGAGCAGAATAAAGAGAGAGAGGTGAAGAAGGTCATACAAAAGCCAGCTTGAACAAGTGAGTCTTCAGCTGCTTTTTAAAGGAGACCACTGAGTCCACTGATCTCAGGCTCAGGGGGAGAGAGGTCCAGAGTCTGGGGGCCACAGCAGCAGATGATCTGTCACCTTTGACCTTTAGCCTGGTGCTGCACAACCAGTAGGCTTTGATCACTGGACCTCAGGGACCTGCTGGGGGTGTAGGGACTAAGAAGATCACCAATGTAAGATGGTGCTTGTCCATGTAAGGCCCTATAGACCAGAACCAGGATCTTGAAATGAACCCTGAAGTTGACTGGCAGCCAGTGAAGCTGGAGGAGAAGCGGGGTGATGTGGGTGTGTTTGGAGGACTTGGTCAGAAGCCGAGCACAGGCGTTCTGAACCACCTGTAGACGGTTCAGGGAGGTTCTGCTCAGACACGTGAAAAGAGAGTTACAGTAGTCTAAGCGTGAGGAGATGAAGGTGTGGAGAACTGTCTCAAGTTCAGAGCGGGACAGAATGGGACTCAGCTTAGCAACGTTCCTGAGATGGAAGAAGGAAGAGCCAACAAGAGAACTGACATGAGAATCCAGGGTGAGAGCTGGGTCAAAGGTCACACCAAGATTCCTGACAGAAGGTTTGGTGTGGGAAGCAAGCTGACCAAGAGAGTCTCTGACTTTGGGAACCAGCTTGTCTGGGGCACAGGTGAGGATCTCTGCACTCAACGGGCCTTAAAAAGTTGAGTGCTCATCTGTGGTTTCATATTCCAGGACTAAAAGAAAGATGTGAGTTTAAATCCAGAAGTCAGAACATTTCATGTTTCCCGGCTCGTTACCCATCCTCTCACTCGCTGAGCTCATTTTACCCCAGTAATTCCCCTCACTCATTATCTGTTAGACTTAAAGTTCTCAGAACTCACCTCTAATCTGCTCTCCCCTCCAGACGCTGCGTTTCCTGTTTCCCCTGTCCACTGGAATTCCCAGTGCGCCCTCAGTTACCGTTATCCACAAATAAAAATATTATTTTTTCATTATACCGTCTCCTGGGTTGATTCTGCATGTCTTGGGTTAGACACCTTCCTCAGAACATGACTGAATCATCCGGCCATATCGCTAACCCTGCAGAAGCAGCCCTCACTGATCTCACCCACAGGTTAACACAGCAGGAACGGACACTACTGCTACTTATGGAACAACTCGCCACAGCGAATCAACGCTACCAACAATTGAAGACTCTGGTAATACAAATCCACGATGATTTGTCTCAGCGTCAACAGCCACCTCCGCCCGCAGAAACATCATTCACCGCTCCAGCAGCTGTGGTTTCCCCCGGACTGGAAGCCGCAGGTCCTCCAGAAGTCACCCACTTCCATCTAGCAGCATCCCCACCATGAGTTTGAGGAATGCCATAGTTGCCTACTCCAGTGTAGACTGGCCTTGGAACGTTCTTGTGTTGCCTTTGCCTCAGACTCTGTAAAGATGTCTTGTGTAGTGGGGCTGCTATGAGGAAAGGCCCTAAGGTGGGCCGAGGCTAAGCGCCACTGTGAATCCTTTGTGAAGGGTTCATACAGCGATTTTTTAAAATCTGATTTTAAACTGACTTTTGGAAGTTTTGAGTCCAGCTCAGAATTAGGAAGAAGCTCTGGAATCTTTCTCAAGGCAGGAGGACAGTGGCAGACATGGCATTGGATTATCGTATCCTCGGATGTCCTGGAATGAGGAAGCGCTTATTGCCGCCTTCACCGAGGCTCTTAATGATCGGGTCCGGAACCAGCTGGCCCTATGCCCCGAGCCTGGTTCGTTGGAGGCCCTCATCAGACTGGCTACCCCCATTGTCTAGCGACACCACGAGCTGAGGCGACAAGACCCCGGGCCCAGGTCACCTCCCACTCAGTATCGGGGCCAAGGAACTAGTGGCCACTCCTCAACAGAATCCTCACCAGCCGAGGAACTGATGCAGATGGGGAGGACTTGTCTCACACAGGAGGAGAGACAACATCGTATGTTCGGTTTATGCATGATCTGTGGTAAAGATGGACATTTTGCCTGAGACTGCTCGTTCCTGTTAAAAGGCAGAGCCCGCCGGTAAAACCGTGATTACTGGCGGGCAGCAACTCAGACTCTACTAGTTCTCAGTGTCCATTTGGAACAGCATACCCAGCATGTTCGAGCAGTTTTGCAACATCTGTTGGAGAATCTGGTTCCGTTAAAGTCGCTTCCTTCCTCAGCTGTCACCACACAACTACTGGTCAAACACTTTTTCTGCCTTTATGGCATCCCAGTGGAGATCCTTATGTTCATGTTTATGTTTATTTATTTAGCAGACGCTTTTATCCAAAGCGACTTACAATTTATAACCTATAGGACATGTTGTGATCTGTGGGGGAAACCGGAGTACCCGGAGGAAACCCACGCACGAATGGGGAGAACACGCAACTCCAAGCAGAAAGGTCGCAGCCGAGTTTCGAACCTGCAACCTTCGTGCTGCGAGGCAACAGTGCTAACAACTGTGCCACCATGCAGCCCAAGATCCCCGAGATCCTGTCTGATCGTGGTCCGCAATTTGTATCCAGAGTGTGGAAGGAGTTCGCGGAGACCTTAGGGGTTCAGGTGGCTCTCTCCTCAGGACATCACCCCAAGACAAATGGACAATGTGAACGGATGAATCAGGAGCTTGGAGCCATCTTGTGCTGTGTCTGTGCCTCTCATCCTTCCTCCCGGAGTACCCATCTAGCCTGGGTGGAATACGCGCACAACAGCCACGTCTCATCAGCCACAGGTCAGTCCCCTTTCAAATCATCACTTGGTTATCAACCCTCTCTTTCCCCCTTCAGTCCCCAGCCCCGTCCTCAGTTCCACAATTCCTCCGCGGTGCCAGACGTGCTTGGTCCACCACCAGAGCGGCGTTGGATCGCGCTGTGCAGAAGAACAAGCAGTTGATGGATCGTCGGCGGCGACAGACTCTGGCTTATTCCCCTGATCAGAGCATCTAGTTGTCCTCTAAGGACGTCCCGCTGAAGACGAACAGCCACAAGTTGTCCCCACATTTCTTGGGTCCCTTCAAGATCCTGGAGGTTCCTCCTCCATCCACTGTACAGCTGGACACTCCTCGTTCCCTTCGGGACCACCCCGTTTTTCACATGTCTCTGGTCAAGCCGTTGATCTCCAGTCTACTCTGTCCATCTCCTGCGCCTCCTCCTCCAGCTCACCTCTACAGGGGTGGGTTGGTCTACTCCGTGAACAAGATCCTGGCTTTCCGTCCCCGTGGCCGTGGGGTCCAGTACCTCGTGGACTGGGAGGGGTACGGTCCCGAGGAGAGGTCCTGGGTACCTCGATCCTTCATCAACGACTCGTCCCTGATCCGGGAGTTCGAGGCCACTTCTTCTAGTTCCGGGGGGGGGGTGGGGGGTGGGGGGGTGGGGGGGTGTACAGTCATGAGCCGGGGGTGAGTACTCGTCTCTCTACATGAGATCTCTGAGTTGTGTCTTGCAGGAGAGGGAGCGGCAGCTGCACCTGATCAGCTAATCAGCGGGTTGGCTTCTTAAGGAGGAAGGTGACACTACTCGATGCCGGATGATTGCTACTGACTGGTAGTTTCCAGCCCTCGTACTTGGCTCTTGGTTTTTGTGAACATTATCACATGTACCTTTTCCTGGGACTTTTGTGACTTTACGTCTCTTGGATCTTCGACCTCAGGTTCTCCTCGTCTCTGGATTATTCCCTCACCACACTCAATAAGACTCTGCTCTGCTCACACGCCACATCATCCATTCACCTCTGACCGACCCATTCTCCAACGACTACCCGCTCCCTCTCCAGCTCTGGAACCACTCACCTGGATACCCCCGGCTCGTTACCCATTGCTGAACTCATTTAACCCCATTAAGTCCCCTCACTCATTATCTGTTGGACTTAAAGTTCTCAGAACTCACCTCTAAACTGCTCTCCCCACCAGACGCTGCGTTTTCCGTTCACCCTGTCCACTGGAATTCCCAGTGCGCCCTCAGTTACCGTTATCCACAAATAAAAATATTATTTTTTCATTGTACCGTCTCCTGGGTTGATTCTGCATGTCTTGGGTTAGACACATTCCTCAGAACATGACAGCTGATGACAGTTTCAGTGCCTTATTAAAATTAAGGCATTTATCACTGTTGTACAGTATTCCACTTCCCATAATAAGAAAATAGTACGGAGAATACATTTATGTGCATATAATCTCTGCAAATGTAAAATACCGTAAATACAAACAAATCTACTTTAGTCAAATGTGTTTGAATCCAACTCAAACGGAAAATAAACCAAAAGAAGGATGGTGTGTTTGAGTAGGAGGGAGCAGATGTGCTCTGCTTCTTAGCTTCTTCAGGGCAAAACTCTCTGTCACCTTAAACCATCAGAGCCTGCATAGGCAGCCAATTTGGCTTAGAACACAGCTGGCAGCCAGCATTTGTGTATTTTCCCCAGTGAGGCCTTGGGTCATCCAGCCACAGGCTAGCTCCAAACTAAGAGTGAAAATTTAAGGGAGAAAAGCTGGTTGCACTTCCAACATTCAGAGCTGCAGAAAACAGAACTTCAAAGCTGTTGGTGCAAAGGGTCATATTCCACGAATAAAAAACAAGAAGCACGTGTCATTGACAAAATATGTAATCACCATCAAGGATTAAATGAAAAATAAAATAAAACAAATGAACACAGTAATTCTTTCTGAGATTGTTCTGTTCTAACCAGCTGAAATATGAGGTTTTAATATTGGATTTTCATAGTTTGTCTTCAAACTAGCTCTTCAGTTTGTGGTTGCACATTTTGTCAGTTCTGGCTGACTACTTGGATAGTTTCACAGACAAAGATGCAACATTTTACAGACCATCTTTAGCATTTTTAAACAGCGTTTAGTGAATTTCATTGCTGACTGTGATAGCAGTGTCTGTGTGTGCCTCTCAGGCACTAACACAGCACACCTTGAATGGACATATTTCAGGAGGAGGCTAACACTTCCAACATTTTCCATAACAGCTAAAGGCCGACTCCTCCAAAGGACACATTTCGTAATCCGTTTAGATTTCCCATCGGTCTGCTGAAGTTACCACACCTCAGCATTGACAGTTTTTCCTCTGTAAGGCAAAACCTTTTCCTGCTCCCTGGTACTGCATTCATTTCACACATTAGGGTTGTTATTGTTTTTCCCTGTCAACACAATTAATTGTTATTCACAATTACAGTTTTATTATTTGTTTTTGTCTGTGAAGCACTTTATGATTTCCATCTGTGAAAAGTGCCATGTAAATAATCATTTTCTTTTTCTGACAACATTTCTTCAGAATGAGTCAACCTTTACAAGCACAGGGGTTAAGGGTTTGCTATCGGTGGGTCGCAGGCTCAAACCCAGGCTCTGTCAGGTGGGTCAGTTGCTGCATCATTGGATAAGACATTTCACATCCTCGCCTGCTGCTGGTGGTCAGAACTGGTGGTAAGAGATGGGTGATGCAGCTGTGATTTGTCATGAAGTGAAGTTTAAAATGGCGCCTGTGAATTCTTTGTGTTGCCTATTATTTACACTTACAGTCAACATGATTATTATGGAACTGCCATCAACGTACACAGTTGGCAAACCCACACAGAGAGCTTGGTCGAAGTAGCGGTGGTTGGGGTTCAGCAGGGTCTTGGAGTGTTGGCTGGCAGGACTGACATGGCGGCGGCATCCGAGCAATGCTGGCACGCAGCCAGACCCATGCCAAGAGGGCAACGGTGGTTCTGGGCATAGGGCACCTCAATGTCAAAGCCCTGAAGAGCCAGCAGCCATGACGCAATGCGTATAAACGTTGTTTATACGGGCCTGGTGTTAAACTGAGAAATATCCTCAGTAAATAATTCTGGCGACAGTAAAGTCTTATCTGCGTGGCAACCTGCCCCCCAATTTTATTTGCACCTTATACGCTTCCACTGACGACATTCCACACAGACACACACTTAGGGCCTTGGGAGTGAGCACATTCAACGGCATTTGGCAGGGGGATATCTCAGCCTCCTCCCGGGTGCCCACTTCCAATTTTAAACCGCACTTAGACACTGATGGCTGAAGGTGTGAGTGGGGTGGTGCGGTGGCAACAGCTGGCGTAGGCCGGATGATGCCCGTACTGCCCACTCACCACAGCCATGGAATACACCTCATGATCACACAACACTATATTGGAGCAGGCGGAGGGAGACTAGGGGTCTTTGCCACCTCTGTTGTTGCTAGGCTTCCTGGGGCTGGAGGCTAGGAGGGAGATCTGGCCGTCTGGTTGGGGTCTGGGGTGGTGGGTTGCTGTGCTCAGCGTTGAGCGGGGGAGCCTGCTCATCAGCACCCCAGCAGAAAGGGTCAAACTCTGGTTACCGGTGATGGTTGTACCCCAGGTGCAGCAGTACCGGGACCAGAGTGAATAGGGTGTGTATGGGGAGCATGAGTGAGTGTCCGGCGTGCATTTTTGTAAGTCTTGGGTTGTATGTGCATGTGTGAGCATGAGGGAGGGAGTGTGTGACTGTGTTTGTGTATGACTGTATATGTCAGGTGGGGCCTTTGGGTCCTCCCCTCTCCTGGAACTTCTCTTGATGATATAGATTTTTGTCCCCCCTCCCCCTGCCACACCTGGTGTGAGGGGTTGTGCCATGGTCTGCCTGAGTGTTCGTGGCTCCCGGGTCAGAGGGTTTAAGATTTTGGCATATGCCTGTTAGATCCCGGTGGCTGCCTGGTGGGGTCTGGGTCCCTGGGCTCTGCTGGGTCCCCGGCGGGGGTGGTCGCCCCTGGGTCCCGGGTCGCTGGGTCCCGGGCTCGGCCGGCTAGGGGGTGGGAGGCTGCAGGCGGGCCTGTGGGCTTGCCGCTGATATCTCCCGGGACTCTGCCGGCTGCTGGTTGTGGCCCCCCGGGGCGATCCTCTGTGCCTCTCGAGGGGGGCGGGGGCCTTTCTGGTTGCAGTCTCCTTGGGGTTCCTGTGTTCTGGGGCAGCGCCTGGATCTCTGGGACTTGGAGCTCCCCCCGTCTCCTGCGCATCTTTGGGGGGCGGATCTGTGGTCCCTCACACTCTCTGTTGGACGCTCCTATAGAGAAACCTTACATAAACAAGCGCGTGTACACACACAGGTGCTCACATGGTGCTCTCATAAGTATGGGCTTGGGCACGTTAAACACAGGTCTTAAGACTATGGTGGGCACTTAATGCACTGTGATTTGTTATCGTGTGATTGTTCAGTTAAGCAATGTTGATTATATATTTTTTCATCAAGTTGACGCAGTGATAGCTAGATCTTGTTGTATTGTTGTTGTGTCCCTTTTTTTTCACTTTTGCTTTTTTTTTGTCTTTTTCTGCAGGTCTAGAAGCAGACTCTTGTTCATTATTTATTTTTGTGGAACCGCCCCCACCCCCTCCCCACCTATTCTTTTCCTTTCTCTTTCACCTCTGTCTCCGTGTCTGGTCGGAATTACAAAGCATTCAACAACAATAACAAAAAAGTTTTAAGTATCAGGCGTGACATTAAAAGCAAACGCTTTGATGCTCCACCTGAGAGTAAATCTGTAAGGCTTGTCACCAGCATTCAGACATCAGTTCTGCTTGCTTCACAGCCAGACAGGACACGGTAAAAAAAAAAAAAAAAAAAAAGTCTTATCTGCGTTAATGGCTCGTTAATGCAGTTCGTTTTTATATAATAACTCCAGAGCCGCGGTTCAGAGCATTGCTTAAACAGGGGCAGAGAAAAAGAATAAACCTCCAAGCTTATTTAACGTTGTCGATAAAAAATGCAGCAAATCATGTTTTTACCTGCAGTTATTCATTAGTGAAGCAAAACTTAGCTCATAAGAGAAAATGAAAAACATGAAAAATAATTTGTGACAGTGTGTATTTTTCCTGGCAATAGGGGGCAGTAGATACCTAAATCATTGCAAGCAAGCAGTGTTTTTGTGTTGGAGGAACACCATACCAAAGGATGCATGCTACAACCCTTGTAGATGGTGAGTGTGAAGGGGGGTTGACATAAGTCATTGGCATGGGGTTGGAAGTTGTGACCAAAATGTGTTTTATTACCAGGACAGGGTTTAGCAGGAAGAGGACTGCTTATCTAATAAAGTCTGAAAGTTTAAACAGCAAAGGTAGTGGAGAATAACAGAAAAACTCATCACTGAGTAAATGGACTACCAAGAAAACAAATATAATTTAACGGAGACAACCTAAAACCCGCCCTTTACTGAAGGGAACTGCAACCCATAACAGTTTCCAAACAAAACCATCAATTTAAGTCTCCTTCCTCCCAAAATCCCAGCTGCAATCAGCTGTTTTACCAAAAAGGGGACAAAACAATCAAAACCAAAAACCAAATCTTTATTATAAATTATTCTTAGCTAGTCTATGCAGAAGGCACACAGTCAAATGTTCAAGGGGACAACCCAAAAACCAGATCTGTTGTTCCCTGAACCACTAGCAGCTGCTGGTTTTTATCCTGGTTCCTGTCGTCAGCAAATAGGCCACAGCTGGGGTGGTTTAAGGCTGCTGTAGGAAGGAGGGGAGGATCTCCACCAAACCGGCTGCTGTCCATGGTGCAGAAGTGCAGTACAGCACAGGAGGGACTCAGAAGATAAGGTGGAACTGTCCCAGAAGAGGGAACTGGAACCTGGCAGGCATAGTAACAATGCGCATTAGGGTCAAAAAGCCCTGGGTAGTGCAAACTTTAGCAAAATAACAAGCACATCAGACCGCCTTTCATCACTGGCAACAAGTGAAGAGGCACATGTGTAAAACAACAACATTTAAGAATAACAAATGTTTTGTAATCGTTTGTTACAAATCAGTAAATGCATGTTGTCCTCACGGGCTCCCATAGAAGGAAACATGGCATCCAATATGGCGTCGCCCAGAGACTTAGACCCACTCCCACGCATTTTAGACCAGATTTTTATGGCTATATGCTATAAAGACACCAACATTTTTCAACAACTGGGCATCATTTCTTCATTTTCAACAACATTTTGATGAATATTTCCAAAAATTAATGGTAAAAACTACACAGTAGCCACGTTTACATGGACACAATTAATCGTATTGAACGCCCAATCAGATCAAAAGTTCTGCATGTAAACATGTCAATCGGAATGTTCTGAACCAATTCAGCCCGATCGGAATGAAAATCCAATCCAAATGAGAGAAGTGCTTTTGTCCAATCATCATTCTGATTGAAGTGCATGTACACCGCCCTTAGGATTGTTGTAGTAAAATAATTCCCATTGTGCACGTGTGCAGCAGCCAGCGAGCCTCCCCGTAGTCATTTGGACTACCTGACGGCCTAATTAACGAACTTTTAAATATTATGGCAAGCCTTCATCGTTTCTGTAACATCTAATCCAGAACTTGTATTTTGTGGAAGTAAAATAAACATCTGATTTTTGCACAAATCATTCGACAAACAAGTCTGTACTGGAAACATGCAGATTCATTTTGGGTTGGCAGCACGGATCTTTTTCGGTGAACGCAGCGCAGCCTTTTCTGCAGCAGGTGGACGGAGATGTGCTGTAAAGAAGACAGGTTAACATCGGTTAAACACACCTGGTTAGGATTTAAGGAGACTGATGTTGGGTAGAAAAACATCCTCAGCTAAATATTCTGGGTAACTATCTGTGTAAAAGCACGTTAACGCAGAGATGCGACGCGGTTTGTTTATTAACACATGATGAACACATGATGAACACGGGCTTCCGAACTTTCTGAACATATCCTGTTATTTAGTTTGAACCAATTTTTTGTCCAGTTTCAGCTGATTGTCACATTTTATTAAAGAAAGGAAGAAAGAAAACGATCTCTTCTTTAGCACCTCATAAGATCAAAATCACGAGGCGCTTCACAAAAACTAAAAATTTAAAACATAAAAAGATTTAAAAAAATGATCAAAAACATGTTTAAAATAACTAAATTTGACAATTGTGATTAAAAAGTGCAAAGACGGAGAGAGAGAGAGAGAGAGAGAGAGAGAGAGAGAGAGAGAGAGAGAGAGAGAGAGAGAGAGAGAGAGAGAGAGAGAGAGAGAGAGAGAGAGAGAGAATAGGAAAGAGGGGAAGGCGGTATAGGTGGGGAGAGCAGAAGAAGAAGATGCTGGTGATGAAGAAAATAAAAAATAAATATAAATAATAAACCACATCAGAGCTCAGTAATAAAACATCAGTCTGAACCCCCCACCCCCACCCCGTCACGTCAGACCCGCGGATCAGCTGATCAAGAGGAAGTGACAAGGATAACCCTCCTTCATTTTAATATCATAAACAATAAAACGCAGCAAAGTGTAAACCTGCAGTTATTCACTGAAGAAAACGTAACTTGGTGCATATAAACTCACGGCATGATCGGATCATTTCAGTTAGTGTGCATGTAAACAGAGATTCGGTATTTCTGACCAACCAAGATTTGAACTGGATTGAGGAAATTTGGCTGCAGAAACCTGTTAATCACTCATTCATCTAGATCAAGTGTGGCAGCAGGGAAACACCTAAAACCTGTACGACGGGGGAGCTGAGGACCAGGGTTAAGAAACATTACATGAAGAAAACAGCAGAGCAGGGCTGCAGCTGCTACTGAGAGAGGGCCTGAAGCCTTGACCAGATGCAGAATGGATACGGTCCAGTTTCACATGGATCACAAATCATTTGAGTCCAGTCGGAGCATTTACACCAGCTGTGGTGCAGATGCAGAGCTCCACAAGGAGTCTGGACCCTGCATGAGGATGGTTAATGTTAAAGAATGAACTTGAGTCAGACAGGAAGTGAGATGTGGTTCAGCGTTAAGGAGATTTAATACAATTATTTTCATTTAATAGTCAGTTGTACATTCTACTTTTGGTGAATCGTCAACATGTTTGACTAAGGGGGTACTCGTGGTACGAGAAAACGGCTCAAGAGGTCCACGAGTCAAAAAAGGTTGGGAACCACGGCTCTACATGGTCAAGCTCCTCTCTATATTACTGACCTGTTAAAGCCTTCTGCTCCGACCCGAGCCCTCAGGTCCACCAACAGAACCTTCTAGAAGTTCCAAAGACCAGATACAAAAGTCGAGGTGATCGCTCCTTCCAGACTGTTGCATCCCGACTCTGGAATGATCTTCCTTTATCCTTATGTAGCATTGACAGTCTGGACACGTTAAAAAACAGCTAAAGACCCTTTTATTTAAAGCTGCTTTTACCGAAATCTTTTATTTTTTAACTCAAATTTGTGATCATCTTTAATCTGTTTATGAAATTTTATAATTGTATGACATTATTTTTTCTGATTTGAATCTATTTCTGTTTTGAGATCATTATGATTTTATTTACCGTAAATCCTCTAATACAGGCCCGGGCCTGTATTTGACTCAAGCTCATCAAGCTCCAGGCCTTTATTGGAAGGAGGGCCAGTATTAGAGGCAGGCCTCTATTTCTATTTGAGCAAAATGAACTAATGGTTCGCTGGAGTTTTTGACAATTAATATTGCGCCCACATTTTCAAAGTTAAACACATTTCTTTTAACAACGGTAGTTTCTGCTTCAGCCCTCTCCCCCCTCCCCCTGCTTCAGCCATCTCCCCCCTCCCCCGTTTCAGCCCTCTCCCCCCTCCCCCTGCTTCAGCCCCCTCCCCCCTCCC
>SSNQ01034385.1:561514-580065 GCA_006942095.1 Nothobranchius kuhntae | reverse complement strand
GTTAATTTACTCTGAAATCAAAGACCCGGTATGAGTCTGCGTTAGAAGTTGCGATTCAGCTATTCTGCCTGGCTGACAGAAACAGCGTGAGAGAGGGGGGGGGGATTGAGCCAATGGGCTCCGTGCCCCGTTAGTGGTTGTTCACACGTCCTCTCTCTTTCGTTGTCAAGCACGAACTCCAATCATAAGACTGACACTTACCAAAAGCCTTTCTCTTCTCAAAGCAAACGTGTGCATCAGCAAATGTGTTTTGGAGTTTACTGTGAGAAGATGTGTGTGGGTGTGTGTGAATGTTTGTGTGTGAAGGTCAGCCACAAACATCCTCAACACTATCTAATTATGGATTCATTAAGCCATTATAATTACCCCAAAGCATAAGAACCATTCATTTGATTAAACACATTTATAATGAGCAAAATGAGAATGATTACTTTAACATTAAAATCAAGAAACAAAGTTTTAAGACTTGTTATGACTACATTTATGGGAACAACATCTTCTGTGGGAACAACATCTTCTGTGGGAACAACATCTTCTGGCACGAAGCTGCAGGTGGCAGATGTTATGGTTTCCTCCCAGACTCGCTGGCGTTCAGGTCTTAATCTGTGGGTGAAAGTTCTCAGCGACCCAGCTTTGACCCAGCTGAGTCCAGCACCACCTTTGTGACAGAAAACCCACACTTCCTCACGTTACAGTTTTATTGATGGTAACTGGAAGTTAAGTATGTTGTATAGAATCTCTGGGGCTGCAAATAAAATGTATAATAACTATATAATAAACCACTGTAATTGGGGATTTGCAATAAATACCAATATGATTGCAGGATTCTGTCACAAGACTTTGGTTTGGCATCTAAAAGTAGACACATAAGGTAGGAAGGTTTCAATAGCCACAGTCGCTGGAATGCTCACCGAGGCATAAGGGCTGACAGGACGAGGGCAGGCAGGCATGTATCCTGATTTGGGTGAGTTGTAGGAAAAGGGCTGGTTTTTCAGGCTTAGGGCAGCCAGGCAGGAAGCAGCAGGATGGACAGAAATTCTAAATCGGCGGATTGGCTGCAGAGAGCTGCAGGAGCTGCAGTGGGCGAGGTGCATTGTGGTAGTCATGTTTTTAGTGAGTTTGTTCTATTTTGAGGTGTTTATGCATGTTTATTTTGGGGAGTTGTGTTGTTCTTAGTTAGTGCAAATGTGGTTTTGCTTGTTATCTCATGTTTGTACCGGTCAAAAGAATACGACCGCTGTGTGTTCCACTAACGCAATAATAATGTGGAGCATGGTTCAAACAACATGCTCAAAGCCTTGTGTTCCCCTCCCGCTGATGACTACAGTCATGAGGTGTAAGGCATGAGTTAGCCAGTGTTTACCAGTTCTTTACTCTGAGTGTAAAATTGACTCTGAATATAAACACTGGTCGTGATGTACATGTAACTGAAATGATCTCTTTAGAGAGTTAGCCTAACACTGTCTTGGTGTCAAAATGTAACTACAAGTGTCTATATGTGGAGTTTTATCCTAACCCTATCAGGGTCTCAGATTTAGAGGAGCTAACCCTGAACATATAATTTGGTGTATTTTGTTAACTCTGATTCTGTTAAAAGCAGACTGGTATCTTTTTTTACTTCATTAATAATCACAATAATGTAGCTACTTTACTGATGCAGATTTGTGCATCATTCTGTAGATTTTCACAAAAGAAATGTATGATTTTCTTTCCTTAACAGAATGGATTCTTAGGGAGCATACAGAGTCATCTAATATTTAATAGAAATAAAGAAATGTGTTGGTTTATTTGTTATTTTAGTTATCATCTTAAATGTATATTGTGGAAAGACCACCTACTTAAATGCAGTAATATTTTTATATACAGCTGCAGTGTTGTGAGTTTTCACAGAATTCATATAAATAAACAGTTCTGCTCATAAACATTTAGATGGGCTTAAACTGTGATGCTGCTGGTTAAAAGCAGGAATGTGACCCGTTATTAGGAACCAGAGAGCAGAGAAATAATCCTGACACACTGACTTTAAAAATGTGGTTTAAACATGTTCAGATCAAACCTGTTAAAAGCCGCCATTTCTTTCATTTATCTGCCCAAAAGCATGACTTTTTCAGGAAACACACAGATAAGAAATGTGTTCATGTTACCGAAATGTTTAAATGTAACACCGGAGTCGCTCGTAGTTGCATCAATGAGCGGCTGTGTGTTCCTGCAGGCGCTGAGCCGAGCTGAGTGAAGTTGGCTTCCAACCCACATCTGAAATCCACGCAAATAGAGTGGTTAGTGCTCTCTGATGTGGGTGGGGGCCAGCTTCACTCAGCTGCTGAGTCTGGTCTGAGCAGAGGACAGACAGACAACAACTATAATTTGTGCCTGTGCCAAATTATTATAAGGTGTTGTTTCCCTGATTAACCTAAGTACCTAGTTTCATTAGCCATCAAATATCAAAGGCTCAACAATATTGATAATCCATATCTTTAGGAACGATTACAATTGATTTGAAAACCTTTATTTCTATTGACAATTTATTAAAAGTAACGACCTGCATGATGCTACACTTGAAAGGCACTGTAAATAAGATTATTATTATTAGATGATGATGAAACCGGATCGGCACCCAGATGGTGGTGTGGGGGGGATGCCGGTCAGACCAGGCAGGCCCAAACGTATCGCAAGGGTCTGCTGACATCGTCTGGCAGTCTCCTGTCAGACGGAGCTTCAATTCCCACCTCCGACAGAACTTCCAAAATGTTCCGGGGGAGGCGGGGGACATTGAGTCTGAATGGACCCGTTCCGTGCCTCCATTGTTGAGGCGGCCGACCGGAGCTTTGGTCGCAGGATCGTCGGTGCCTTTCGTGGTGGTAACCCCCGAACCCGCTGGTGGACACCGGTGGTTAGGGATGCTGTCAAGCTGAAGAAAGAGTCCTGTCAGGTCTTTTTTGGCCTGTGGGACTCCAGAGGCAGCTGACAGGTACCGGCAGTCCAAGCGGAACGCGGCTGGGGTGGTCGCCAAGGCAAAAACCCAGGCATGGGAGGAGTTCGGTGAGACCATGGAGCAAGACTTCCATATGGCTTCGAGGAGATTCTGGTCCACCATCCGGCGCCTCGGGGGGAAAGCAGTGTGCTACCAACACTATCTATAGTGGGGACGGTGTGCTGCTGACCTCTACTCAGGACGTTGTGGATCGGTGGGCAGAATACTTCGAAGACCTCCTCAATCCCACTGACATGTCTTCCAGTGAGGAAGCAGTCTGGGGACTTTGGGTTGGCCTCTAAAATCTCTGGTGCTGAGGTCACTGAGGTGGTTAAAAAGCTCCTCTGTGGCAAGGCTCCAGGGGCAGATGAGATCCGCCCGGAGTTCCTTAAGGCTGTGGATGTTGTGGGGCTGTGTTGGCTGACGCGGCTCTGCAATATCGCGTCGACATCAGGGGCAGTCCCACTGGACTGGCAGACCGGGGTGGTGGTCCCCTTAATGAAAAAGGGGGACCACAGGGTGTGTTTCAATTACAGGGGGATCACACTCCTGAGCCTTCATGGTAAGGTCTATTCAGGGGTTCTGGAGAGGAGGGTCCGTCAGATTGTTGAACCTCAGATTCAGGAGGAGCAATGTTGTCTTGGTCCTGGCCGTGGAACACTAGACCAGCTCTATACCCTTAGGGGGATCCTGGAGGGTGCGTGGGAATTTGCCCATCCAGTCTACACGTGTTTTGTGGATTTGGAGAAGGCGTTTGACCGCATCCCTCGGGGGGCCCTGTGGGGGGTGCTCCGGGAGTATGGGGTACCAGGCCCTCTGATACGGACTGATCCCTGTATGACCGGGGTCAGAGCTTGGTCCGCATTGCCGGCAGTAAGTCAGGCTCGTTCCCAGTGAGAGTTGGACTCCGCCAAGGCTGCCCTTTGTCACCGACTCTGTTCATAACCTTTATGGACAGGATTTCTAGGTGCAGCCAAGGTGTGGAGGACATCCGTTTTGGTGGCCTGAGGATCAGGTCTCTGCTTTTTGCAGATGATGTGGTCCTGTTGGCTTCATCAGAACGTGATCTTCAGCTTTCGCTGGAGCGGTTCGCAGCCGAGTGTGAAGCAGCTGGGATGAGAATCAGCTCCTCTAAATCTGAGACCATGGTCTTGATTCAGAAAAGCGTAGAATGCCTTCTCCGGGTCAGGGATGAGGTCCTGCCCCAAGTGGAGGAGTGTAAGTATCTCGGGGTCTTGTTCACGAGTGAGGGAAAACTGGAGCGTGAGATCGATAGGCGGATTGGTGCTGCATCTGCAGTGATGCGGGCGTTGTACCGGTCTGTCGTGGTGAAGAGAGAGCTGAGTCAGAAGGTGAAGCTCTCAATTTACCGGTGGATCCACGTTTCTACCCTCACCTATGGTCACGAGCTTTGGGTGGTGACCGAAAGAACGAGATCATGGATACAAGCGGCCGAAATGAGTTTTCTCCGAAGAGTGTCTGGGCTCTCCCTTAGAGATAGGGTGAGAAGCTCAGTCATTCGGGAGGGGCTCGGAGTAGACCTGCTGCTCCTCCACATCGAGAGGAGCCAGTTGAGGTGGCTCGGGCATCTGGTCAGGATGCCTCCTGGACGCCTCCCTGGTGAGGTTTTCCAGGCACGTCCAACCGGGAGGAGACCTAAAGGTAGACCCAGGACACGGTGGAGGGACTATGTCTCTCACCTGGCCAGGGAACGCCTTGGGATTCCCCCGGAGGAGCTGGCCCAAGTGGCTGGGGAGAGGGAAATCTGGGCCGCTCACCTTAGGCTACTGCCCCTGGGACCTGACTCTGGATAAGTGGATGAAGATGGATGGATGGATGAATGAATGTATGAATGAAACCTAAGTAATCCCCCTCTGGTCAGCTCATGTCCCCTGAACCAAAAACAGAATGTAAGTGAAGGCTCCATAACAGCTACTCTCTGGTCTGCTGTGCCGTACACCCTTAATCACACACACTTCTATTTCAATGATTAATAATTGTGTGTTTTGATATTATGTGTGTCTCTCACATAATTAGAGATTTATCTACTTGTAAAAATGAAAAAGACTAAAAATAAAAAATACATGCGTGATGTCACAGCAGAATCTCTTCTCCCAGCATAGCTGCCACTTTACAAATGACCAGATTTTTAGTGCTTTACTCCCAGTTTAATGCTCCTTCCTTCGTCCTGGAAGAAACTAACAGACTTTTTTTTCTCCTCTCTTCTGGTTTGATGAAGAGAATGACTTAAAATTTGTGACAAAAGCAGTTGGGAGTCTTATACGTATTTTTCAACAAAAACTAGTTATTTTTCCCAGTTTGTCGAAAACAAGTGCTTACTTGGCATCAAAGAGTGTCTTTAAAATTGAGGAACATCATATGCGAATTCCCTCGAACATATAAAATATTTAATAGGGATGTACCAATCAATAATTTTTGCTCCCGATCCGATTCCGTCTGCCGATACCAAGTCCCGCTCCGATACGTTTCAGAAAAGCATTAAAATGAGAAGAGGGGGAGTGTGAGGGATCAAGCCGAATGAGTGGAGGAACACAGGCAATTTCCAAAAATAGACTCTTTAATTTCCTTTTTGTTTTAAAATGTCCTCACAAAAACAGCTCGAGCTCATAAAAGAGGTCAAACAAACAAACTGAAACTCAGTAAGCTTCTAACTTAACATACTGACTGACTGAAACCATAACCGACCTAACAAACAAAGACACACAAGGGTATATATACACACTGGCTGATCAGAACATATGAACAGTAGGGTTTACTAGACAAACATTTACTAACTAAAACCAAAACCACAAATCAGTACAGTCAGATTGTTAATAAACCTAAACATCCTAACCCATAAACCTAACTATTTCACTTCAAACTTAAATTAATTAACAAATGACAAAATAATAAACTAAAGGAAATTCTTCAGTCCCCTCTTCAGGGAGCTATTGGTTTGGCCCCATCAGCTCCTCCTGTATTTAGCTGACAGAACCCCTTCAACCCGGTTTGCCTGTCCCACCTCAGGAAGCAGGAAGTGGAGAACCTCAGCACCGGTAAGAGAAAACAAATCAACTTAAATTGAACAAAGGAAAGGCATAAAATACAGCAGTTAACTAAATGTGCGCGCTTACGATTAGAACTAATGCATTTAGGCCATCTAAACAATAAATCCAAAGAAATATAAACATACAAACTGCAATCATAAAAGTGCAAGAGTGTACTTAACGTTCACCGTTGTGTGGACATGGATGTGGCCATCACAGGGAGAAAAAAAAAAGGGGGGGGGGGGGGGCAAGAAAGCATTAAAATAAGAAAACACATCCAAATTGTCTTTTAAGTTCCACTTTCATTTTTTTAAGAAGTACACCAATTAAAAATTGTTTTTGTGAATATACTTACAGTTTTTCTCAGTCGCTTTGGTGCATTTCTCAGAACACTATTAACATTTGCACATCAGTTAGTGCATTTCTCAGAACAATTAGTGCAAACTGCAAAACCTAGTGGATAGCCTGCAAAAGCACGTCACATGCTCAAAAATGATAATCCATTCCTAAAAAGCAAGTATTCATGTCAATGAAACTGTCAGTGCTATCAAAATGAAAACTCTTGACACCATCTCTATGAGCAAGACACTCAAATGGCTTTGTCATGTTTTCGCTATGACAGTTTATAATTTCAGTGTTTTCCATTGCAAGAATATTTGGTGACACCTGAAAATGCTCAAGACAGCACTATGCCCTACTGGTACAGCCATTCGCAATGTGCAGTAAAGTTACTGTAGATGTTATGGGAGTTTGGGGAGTAACTGAGACACTGAATACGTACGTTTTACATTTTTACTGTATAGAAGTGTTTGTAATTCTACAGCATTGTGCAAAAGAAAAATTTGCTACAGTCACCTGTTTACTGTAGAATACATGTAAACTTAAAATCACCCTTTTGGTAGAGCTGTGCACAAATGTGAACAATATACAGTACACGTAACAGTACATACAGTACTGCACAGTACTGTAACATACAGGTACAGTAAATCATTCTGGCACATCCAGACATTCCATTCTGTCTGGCCACATATTTTCATCTACATCACAACGGACGTCATCCCTCGCAATGCAGCGAGGAAAGTATCTCCTGGATTGGCGAATCCATCCTCTGCAGGACTCTGCTGTGATGTTGTCACATGCAGCATCCATGGCTGCTAGCAGGGCCATTTGCTCATGTGGATGCCGGTCATAAACTTTCCACCTCCAGACAGAGAAAAACTCCTCTATTGGATTAAGGAATGGGGAATATGGAGGGAGATATTCAACCAGCATTCTTTCATGTGCTGCAAACCACTCTCTGACCAGATGGGAGTGGTGAAAACGGACATTATCCCAGACAACAACATACTTGCTGAGTTGGCCTCCACCCCTCTCATTCTCAGGGACTAGGTCCCTGTAAAGAGAGTCTAAAAATGTCAGGAGATGTTGGGTATTGTATGGACCAAGAAGGGGGATATGGGTGAGGACGCCGTTGTCTGAGATGGCTGCACACATGGTAATATTCCCTCCGCGCTGACCAGGGACCTCAGTGGTTGCTCTCTGTCCAATGTGATCTATTCCACGCCTTCTGTTTTTGGCCAGATTGAAACCTGCCTCATCGACATATATGAATGTGTGCAGTGGTTCCCTGGCTTCCAGCTCCAGTACACACTTGAGAGAGAGACAGAAATGCAATTTCACAATTGTCCTGTGTACAGTAACAAACAGTAATGCATGCATTTGGTAAAACACATTGTAGAGTATGTTTTGAAGAATTGCTAGTGCACTGCATGAAACTACAAAGTACTGTAAAGCAGTTTACAGTGCTGAACATAGAAGACCTGCTTTACCTGCATACTGGTGATGGATCTCCTTCACCCTTTCACAGTTTCGTTCGAATGGCACTTTATACAATTGCTTCATGCGGATTTCATTTTTCTTGAGAACTCTGTCGATTGTTGAAATTGAAACTGATTCAATATTGCCAAATACCGTGTTATTCTCTATGACAGCGCTTTGTATTTCTCTCAACTTTATTGCATTGTTTGCAATGACCATTGCACAAATGGCTTCCTCTTGCTGGGGGGTAAAAAGTGGCCCTCTTCCACCTCCGCAAGGTTGTCTTTCAATCCTATGTGGTGCAGAGTAAAATTACTGTAAAATTACAAATACAGTACAGTAACATGAGATATGTATGAGATGGTACAGTACAGTAAATTACTGTATGCATACCTGTTTTCCCCACAGAATGTCTGAATGATTGAACTGACAGTTCTTCCAATATTGGGTTGCACCCTTCGACCAGCCTCCTCCACGGTGAGGTCGTGATTGACAACATGGTCCACAATTG
Organism: Nothobranchius kuhntae; assembly: GCA_006942095.1. Classification (NCBI taxonomy): domain Eukaryota; kingdom Metazoa; phylum Chordata; class Actinopteri; order Cyprinodontiformes; family Nothobranchiidae; genus Nothobranchius; species Nothobranchius kuhntae. Next base: position 571,718 of record SSNQ01034385.1, on the reverse strand, counting down.
TAGCCCTAATTTCATTAGGAATTTGCCTATATCTGCCTCTTCTCCCTCTTCCCCTTCCCCTTCCTCCCCGCATCCTCACCCCTCTTCCACGATGCTGACCTTCCATTTTGTGTCACAGAAGTGTAGAAATGGTACACACTAGCTCCTGCTCAGTTCAAATATGCTTGCCAATTGAGGATTCACCTCCTCATGAGTGACAGCTGAAATTCACCTATGATCAATTGTTCAATTTAGGAGACATTTCCAGGAAAAAATGATAAAGGTATAGAATTTGCTTGACAGATGACTAATATTTGACATTTGATAACTAGTTCAACAATTTTGTGTGCAATGACTCAAGTAATGAAAGTAAGACTGTTAGTTTTATTGAGAATGACTATTCAGCAGTGTTGGGAAAGTTACTTTAAAAAAGTAATTAGTTATAGTTACTGATTACTTTGTCAAAAAAGTAACTCAGTTACTAACTGAGTTACAAGATCATAAAAGTAACTAATTACCAACAAAAGTAACTACTTAGTTACTTATTTCATTAAAGAATGCAAGAATTACTACAATATTAAAATATAAATGACTAATGACTGGACATAATAAAATGCATGTCCAAATGTTTTATATTAACCTGAATAATTTAAACAAATAAGCACGTAACAGGAGGAACTACTAACAGGAGCATTACACTTATCTAGACTATTAAAAGGTCACTGTGTGACATTTAACAAGACCCCAATCAGCTAAAATTTAAAATTGCAAATAGAAACACCTGTAAAGGTTCCCGAGCCTTTAAATGGTCTCTCAGTCTAGTTAAATTACAGAAATAAATGTAATTTTGCACAGTATTCTAGTTTTTCCAGCTTCACATAATTGTGTGTTATTAGCAGCATTTCTGTTGCTGGTAATCTAGTAACGGTTAAATAAATAAATAAATTCCTTTAAAATGACACGAGAAGAGGCACAAGCCTGATGGAGGACTTACATTTACTAACTTGGGTCAGACCCAACCACAGAAGAGCTGAAGCTGGGTGGTAAACACTCACAGGTAGTTCTAATAACACCTGAGCTCCATGACGTCTGAGACTGGTGCATCAGTGTTACAGCGGGACTAAAGACATGATCAGGAACAGGTTACAGCTGGATGATCTAGGAAGGCAGAAGATCAGGACGTCTGAGCGGTGAACAGGTGAGTGGACCTTCGGGACGTCCCGCTGTCACGCTAAGAAGGGCACGGCTGCAGACCCGCAGATTCGCTGCTGCAGCAACAAATCTGCGGGTCTGCAGCCGTAGATATTCATCGCGTCTTCCTCGTTCTTCACGGGCCGTGATGCGCTTGGATGAAAACATCTACCTCTTTAGCTCCTGATCAGCTGATGACAGCTTCAACACACCGCGCTGCTTAATGCACGCATTTTCTTATCAGTAACAGAAACGGCCCCCCCACGTAGGGTCACGGGGGGGCTGGTGCCTATCTCCAGCAGTCAACGGGCAATTAGGCGGGGTACACCCTGGACAGAGAGCCAGTCCATCGCAGGGCAACACAGAGACACACAGGACAAACAACCATGCACACACACACACTCACACACCTAAGGACAATTTAGACAGACCAATCAACCTAACAGTCATGTTTATGGACTGTGGGAGGAAGCCGGAGAACCCGGAGAGAACCCACGCATGCACAGGGAGAACATGCAAACTCCATGCAGAAAGATCCCAGGCCGGGAAGCGAACCCAGGACCTTCTTGCTGCAAGGCAACAGCTCTAACCACTGTGCCACTGCGCAGCACAGAAACGATCGTTTTGTTAAAAGAAGACGGTAATTAGTTTGCTCGTTACAGAAAGAAATGTTTTTTATTAACGCGGTTATTTTAAACGGAGTTATTCCCGTCATTGCTTTGTGTCTACAGCATGCAGTGACTGAGACCGTGAGGGTCTCCGCCCACCCGGCCAATCATCATCATGGTGTTTGTAAGTGCGTTACCGACACCTCTCTCTCCCTGGCTGCAGCTGAAGTGTGGCGGTCAGAAAGCCTCACACTGCTGATCAACGTTCGACAAGCACATAGTAACGCACAACCTTCCATCCCCAGTAACGGTAACGGCGTTGCAATGGCGGGAAAAGTAATTAATTAGATTATTCCGTTACCTAAAAAAGAACACCGTTAGAAACGCTGTTATACTTAAACGGCGTTACTCCCAACTAGTGGTGCGCATCTCCACCTGCCTCACGATTCGATCCGATTCCGATTATCTACCTAATGATTCGATTTGAGTCTGAAATGCATCACGATTCTTCACACAAAATTTTCATTACTTAATAAAAGCAGTAGTAGTTTTCAATTTCTTTTTGATTTCGAAATCCCTGAAAAACAGAACATTCATCTATTCACTATAGTGAGCAATAATGTTTAAAGTGTGCTGCCTATAATTACTTAAATAATTCAAGAAATAATGTTTTCGGTAGAGCAGCTTTAAGATAGAATATTACTGAACTTAAAAATAGTAAACAAATACTGTGTTAAGTGATTCTTTCACATCCAGGATCCCAAAACCGAAATTAGCCCAGACATCCGATTTAAATGTAACGGGTACATCTTTGATTACTGGTAATGTTGGCCCTGTATCCCTGTCCAATTGCTTCTAGGACAACGCAGTGCGCATGTCATTGCAACTCTGCCCCCAGAAGTAATACCTCTAAACTTTATTGTCCCACATAGACATAAACCAGGGGTCGGCAACCTGTTCCCATCAAAGAGCCGTTATTACCCGTTTCCCACAGTAAAGAAAACACCGCAGCAGCCGCGGCATTGTGGGCGGGGCCTACCCTCAGACAGCAGCCGGTACCGGTCGCTCGTGTACGTCAAAGTTATCTTTCATAAGAAGATAATCAATAAAACGATTTATATAAAGTGGATCCAGAAGTTGTAGCCCGTCTCTGCTACAATATTTAGATATTTTTCACCCTGTTGGTGGTTTTACTGAGCAGGTGCCACTTTTGTCATACGTTTCTTTTTAAAACATGTTTAGACTGTTCAGAATACAAATCCAGGCTCTGTCACGTTTGATTGTTGTAATTAAACTTTGTAGGTGGGGAAGGTCAGAAAAGGATCCGATCATTTTGTTTTTCCCTCATTTACAGTGACTGAGATAACGGTGCAGTGCGCCTGGCTCTGGTGGTAATCAAGTTTAATTTTATCTATTTTCACAAGAAAACAAAACAGTTAAAAGCAGGGCTTGTGTTGTGTTGACCGGATAGTTCCCGTTTTTGACTATTTATTTTGACGGAGAAAGAATAGAAAGAATACCCGACGCATGCAGATGAACTGACATTTTATTAGTTTCGCACATCGCAGATGTAGCTAAATCACTTAAGAAAAGATTCCCATCTGAACATCTGAGCCGGACACTGCTCAGCGCAGCTCGCTGTCAGCGCGTACGTACGGCGCACAGCGAGCTGAAGATGTGGAGAGGGGCTTGGAGTACGTCGCAGAACCAGGGCGCATGCAGGAAGATTCCTCCGACTGAAGCGAGACTTGTCACTTAGAAAATGCTCCTTGATTGTGAAACTTTGGCTGAATAGCGCTTGTTCCTGTCTCCAATGTGGCGACACATCCAGGAGCTGAGGAGAATCCCAGAATCTCACATCCTCGTTAGCTCAGAACACGCATATGATTACGCACAAGCGTGACGCGTCTACCCGGTCTCACAGTAAGAATGGGTTGGAACTGTTCAGGTTTACGCAGACAATCTTTACATTTAGAAATGGCATACAGATGTAAAAATTTTACATCATTTATTTTACTGCATTAATTTAACAGTAAAATTAATGCAGTAAAATATAAAGCATTTTATTTAAATATCCATTCATTATTTTACAAGCACAGAGAGCCGCATCAGATGGATGGAAGAGCCACATGCGGCTCCAGAGCCGCGGCTGCCGACCCCCGACATAGACATAGGGAGAGAATCGCATTATGTCACATTGCTGCATCGATGCGGAATCATGCACGGCTGAATCGCGATGCATCTTAGAATCGATCATTTTTCCCACCTCTACTCCCAACACTGCTATTCAGCATCCATAAGTATAATTAATTTTGACTGACATGACATAAGCAAATGGAAATGTCAAAAAACAGCAGAGAAATGTACGAAAGCAACTGATACATGTCCAAAATCATTTGCAGCTTGTTCAGAGAAAGGAGAAATTGCTACTATGATGTGCACAAATGACTAAATGTTGTGGAGGTTGAACTAATATTTATGAGAATTTTAATTCTGATCTGAGAAATGCACCAAAGCGACTGAGAAAAACTGTAATAGCAGCACTATTGCTCTTATTTCAAGTTGTTTTCTCCCTCAGTATGCAGCGGTGAGCCGCTTACATGTGACGGAACAGGCCGGGTAACTTTTCTCTGCATAACACCTGTAGCTCCAGCACTGGGAGCAGGGTCCAGCCAGCCGTGGGGCGTATTAAGCACCGGTGCTGCAGAACTAGAAACCAGATGTTTTGCAGTCTGTTGGGTATTTATCTGTGTTCATTAGCGTAACTTTCTCTGTCGGCTGGCTCTGCCTTTTTGTCTGACTTCACTGTGAACTGGGTATTAATGGAGACCAGTACTTGCTTTGTTGATTCCCGAAGGGAACAGCTGACAGCGAAAGTATCTTGTTTGAAGGCAGCGAATCACGGACCTGTTTCCTTTGCAGCATGTTGAACGCTCAGTATGCACACATTACACGTGTCTGTAGCTGCCTTTGCTGTCCGGTTTAAACACCACCAAGCTACAGATATCTTAGCTCTGCTGAGGAGACACGTTAGCTCTGTGCTAGCAGGCTTGCTAACCGCTGTACTTGGTGTCCAATTCCTTGCCTGTTGTAAACTGTGGGACGTTATTTTGTTGTTTTCATACAAGAAACAAATATTATTGATGTTGTAACCCACACGTCTAGACCTAGGTTCATAGGAGCTGTGAGTAAGCAATAAGCCAGAGACATCTGTATAGTTTGTAGTACAACTTTAGTAATAACCTGTAACAACAATTTTACAATACAAAACCTAAGTGCCCAAAAACTATTTATACAAAAGTTAACAATTTCCTCTTCAGTTTCAGTTCAAGGTTCGATGCGGTTTGACTCGATGAGAGTTCGGTCAGGGAGATGAATCCAGAGTTGGCTGTGTGCGAGTGTCTCAGTGAAAGACACCATCCTACCACTGAATCCGTTGAATGACTTGGGTGACTTTCGGTGTTCATTGAACTTGAAGTTCAGCTGGGAGGCTTGCCATCGACTGGGATCACTGGTATCACTGGTATCACTGGTCCACCTCGTGGGTAACCAGGAGCAAAGGTTCATTCCCCGTGCATCCGCAAGGAAGGCACACAACAAACTTGACCTGTATACAGAACAGGTTGATCGCACAAATTCTCTTGCTAAACATCTAATTAGGTTCAATCTGAGTGTCGTACAACATTAAATATGTCCTTTCAAATAAACTGTGCAGTTACAGGTTGTAACCATAAACATTTGTAAACAAGGAACAGGATCATATCAAAATATACCATTTTAACATGCATCTATTACAAAGAATTGAAAAAAGTATTTTCACATTTACTCACATATTCATATTAGATACATGAATTTTAATGTAAGACGAATAACATGTTTCCCACATAAATCACTGCTCACTGCTATTTACCCATTTTAATTAACTGAAATTGGCCTTTTACTTCCCTTATGAAACAAAGTTTTAACCTCGTCGTCGTCGTCGTCTTCCTCCGCTTATCCGGGTCCGGGTCGCGGGGGCAGCATCCCAACTAGGGAGCTCCAGGCCGTCCTCTCCCCGGCCACCTCCACCAGCTCCTCCGGCAGGACCCCAAGGCGTTCCCGGACCAGATTGGAGATGTAACCTCTCCAACGTGTCCTGGGTCGACCCGGGGGCCTTCTGCCGGCCGGACATGCCCGAAACACCTCCCCGGGGAGGCGTCCAGGAGGCATCCTGACCAGATGCCCAAACCACCTCAACTGGCTCCTTTCGATCCGGAGGAGCAGCGGTTCTACTCCGAGTCCCTCCCGAATGTCCGAGCTCCTCACCCTATCTCTAAGGCTGAGCCCGGCCACCCTACGGAGGAAACTCATTTCGGCCGCTTGTATCCGCGATCTCGCTCTTCCGGTCATTACCCAAAGCTCATGACCATAGGTGAGGATTGGGACGTAGATCGACCGGTAAATCGAGAGCCTGGCTTTCTGGCTCAGCTCCCTCTTCACCACGACAGATCGGCTCAGCGCCCGCATCACTGCAGACGCCGAACCAATCCGCCTGTCGATCTCCCGATCCCTCCTACCCTCACTCGTGAACAAGACCCCGAGATACTTAAACTCCTCCACTTGAGGTAGGACCTCTCCCCCGACCCGGAGTTGGCAAGCCACCCTTTCCCGGTCGCGGGATGAGGATCAGCACCTCCAAATCTGAGACCATGGTTCTCGACCGGGAAAAGCTTTAACCTTTTATCAAATACTTAGATAATGAGACCTTTCACTGTGCAAATTCTCCACAATGAGCTTATTTTTGCCATAAAATATAATTGAGAGGTAGTTTCTTACTCAAATAATCAGAATAAATGCATTTTAAAATGCTACAATCATGAAAATAAACATAAAAGGTCCTAAATACTCTTAATTGGAGCTAGCGTGGTCACCGCATGGCTTTTCCCACATGCACACACAGGGGGAACATGCGAGAACTAGCTTACCAAGACTAAGTTTTCTACAGGAGAAACCAGGACAGAAAGTGCTTCTCCGACAGCTCTCCAACTCTAAAAGGGATTTTTACTTGGGTTACATCACTACTAGGCTGTGTGTTACGTTCTAGCACCACATATTCACATTTTCGTACCTTTTCCTCATGAAAAACAGGAGTTACTCTCCCTCCATCTCACATGGTGCTTTTAACGATGTGAAGCTATCTTGCTAAACCAGCAGATACGACTTCCGGTATGGTTCTTTTCAAAACAAAGTTCCGGTTTTCCAAAATAAAAACAGAACTTATACTTCCAAATTGAAAAGAATTAATAATCATACTATGAAAATGAATAAATATTAACCCTTTTTTCAGGCGGGTTACAGTGTAGAGGGACCTATTGAAATTAAAACAAAGCCATTTTTATTCAATTGGAAAATCTCTATTTCAGGATTAATTTAAAAAGTCAGGTTTGTTGTTTTTAAGGTTAAATCTGATTTATTTCTCCCGATTCTGATCCTTTCAAAAACACGTGATCAGGCCCGATTTTCCAAAATATTTAACATTTCAGCTTCCATGCAAGTAAAAACTGTTGTGGCTGTTTTTGTGTGTATCGCATTGGTCATCTGTAACATGCTCTGTGTTTTCACCTTTATCCTGTTGTGTCACTGTTTTTCAACACTCTTCTGTTAAACTCTTATTGGCATCTTCCACTTTGTCACAGTTGTAAAGTAGACATGTCACCTGTCAGCGCATTCTCTTCTTAGCGTTGTTTCTTTCTCTGATGCGCCAATTGTGCTGACACAGTTTCAGCTTAGCAGAACGCATCGTTCACAGAGCTGCCATGCTGATCAAATTCATCCTGAGTGCAAAGTGTTTAGCCAAGTCGGGAGAGTGCAAGTGGTGATTTGCAACGGCTATTTTCTTTAATGGCATTTTTCATGAGCTGCTGAAAAACTGGCTTCAGTTGATTCATTTCATTTTCTCCAATCTTACATTTGGAAAAAACTCCCACTCAACACTTTCAGACAACATCATGAATCATAGTTCATATGAGTCTTTTGTTTTTTCTGCTCATTTGGCTCCACTATTTCTTTTCCACCTCCATGTCGGGTTTCTGGAGGTGACAGGCAACAAATGAGGGCACTCGTATTTTTTTCATCAGCTAAAGAGTAGCATTGAATTTTTTTTATATACTCCAGTACCATTATGCCCGTCTGTTCCCTCTTCGCTGTCGTTGTGCTCTCTTCCCATCCCATCATTGTCCTGTTCATCAGCCATCGCCAGATTTGGAGCTATTACACCTGGGACCCTTGGTGTTCTGCCTTTCCTGGTGCCTGTGTCAAACGGAGGTTGTGTGCTAACATGCATGTGAATGACAAAGAAGTCTGCAGTCTAGCTGTGCTTCAGTGCATCCCAGGCTGTTAGAAAAGGACAAAAGGGGCTTACAGTCAGTGAATTTATTCATTACTGTTACCGTGTAATTTTGCTGCCCTTAGGCTTAGGTAGTATCTTATATTCTTAGGTAGGTTTCTTTTATCAGAACAGAAAGGCAACATAAATAACTTATTTTTTCTTTCAGGTATTTTATTTATTCTTTATTTAATCAGGAAGGTCCTGTTGAGATTAAAAACCTAAAGGCAGAGAAAAAGAATAAATCTTCATTCTTATTTTAATATTGTCAACAATAAAACTAGTCAGTGACTTGATGCAATTTGCTGGGTTCCTTATGTAGGAAACATTATTTCTGATCGGCTTAATGAACTGTGAATTGGAATGTTTATTATGTGAAGTGCCTTGAGACGACTCTTGTCGTGATTTGGCGCTTTATAAATAAACTTGAATTGAATTGAATTGAATTAAAACACACCAAATCATCATTTTACTTGCAGTCGTAATGGAAAATAGTAGAATAATGTGGGCTAAATAAATTGCTTTAAAACCTATTTATTTCTATTCTCATTACTTGCGACCAATAGCTGTAATTCTCTATTAATTAAAGAATATCACCTTGCTTGGTTTTAGGATGATTAATTAGAAGGTTCTAGGATTATTTTAGTTATTGAGGGATCGTTTACACTCCAGGTATGATTCAACAACCAGTCTGTGTTTGCAAACAAATAAGAATTTATTTTACAAACAATTAAGACTTGACAAGTGGTTTAAACTATGATCCTGTGAGTGGATGGAACTAAAAGATGGATGTCTGAAAACTATGTGTGAATATGAGATGAAGAATCAGAATCTCCGTATCTTCAGAGAGGTGCGTTCTGGATATGAAAGAATTTGGTTTTCATCTAAACTATTAAGTTGCTATTATCAGAACCACATGCAGACGCTATCTCGTTGTGTCTACCTCACCCATTTGGAGACCCCGATTGGATCCGAGATGTCCAGGAGCCGACGACCCCACTGCACCTGGTTTGTAGAGAAACCTCAATGCGACCAAATCAGTCCTCAGATGCCTCCGGGTGACAACGATAGATAAATGGAACCAAGCGTCTTAAAATCAACTCTGAAGGGATTTGAGCCAGCTTTGTTCTGCAGGAAAACTATCTTGTTGTTCTGCTTCGCAGGTGCAAAAAGCTTTAAGGTTTTAATGGCGAGTCAAAACCTTTCTGAGCTAGAGATCTGCTAAGAGATGGCCAGTCTCCAGCTTTCTCTCGCGACTGACGAGAAAGCAGAGTGGCTGGTTTATATACCCGCTGTTATCTAAGACCAGTGTTGGGAACGTTACTTTGAAAAAGTAATTAGTTATAGTTACTGATTACTTTGTCAAATAAGTAACTCAGTTACTAACTGAGTTACAAGATCATAAAAGTAACTAATTACCAACAAAAGTAACTACTTAGTTACTTTTTTCATTAAAGAATGCAATAATTACTACAATAGTAAAATATAAATGACTAATGACTGAACATAATAAAATGTATGTCCAAATGTTTTTATAAACCTGAATAATTTAAACAAATAAGCACTTAACAGGAGGAACTACTAATAGGAACATTACACTAATCTAGACTATTAAAAGGTCACTGTGTGATATTTAACAAGACCCCAATCAGCTAACATTTAAAATTGCAAATAGAAACACCTGTAAAGGTTCCCGAGCCTTTAAATGGTCTCTCAGTCTAGTTAAATTACAGAAATAAATGTAATTTTGCATTATTTTAATTTATCCAGCTTCACATAATTGTGTGTTTTTAGTAGGATTTCTGTTGCTGGTAATCTAGTAATGGTTAAATAAATAAATAAAATCCTTTAAAATGACACGAGAAGAGGCACAAGCCTGATGGAGGACTTACATTTACTAACGTGGGTCAGACCCAACCACAGAAGAGCTGAAGCTGGGTGGTGAACACACACAGGTAGTTCTAATAACACCTGAGCTCCATGTCATCTGAGACTGATGCATCAGTGTTACAGCGGGACTAAAGACATGATCAGGAACAGGTTACAGCTGGATGATCTAGGA
>SSNQ01034385.1:546890-561274 GCA_006942095.1 Nothobranchius kuhntae | reverse complement strand
TTACAGAAAGAAATGTTTTTATTAACGCGGTTATTTTAAACGGAGTTATTCCCGTCATTGCTTTGTTGTGTCTCCAGCAGCAGCGACTGAGACAGTGAGAACACTGAGGGTCTCCGCCCACCCGGCCAATCATCATGGTGTTTGTAAGTGCGTTACCGACACCTCTCTCTCCCTGGCTGCAGCTGAAGTGTGGCGGTCAGAAAGCCTCACACTGCTGATCAACGTTCGACAAGCACATAGTAACGCACAACCTTCCATCCCCAGTAACGGTAACGGCGTTGCAACGGCGGGAAAAGTAATTAATTAGATTATTCCGTTACCTATAAAAGAACGCCGTTAGAAACGCCGTTATACTTAAACGGCGTTACTCCCAACACTGCCTAAGACCAAACTTACCAAGAATCTCAGAAACACTCAGAGTCTCTGGGTCTAGGTACAAGGTTTATGTGCCATGCGTTCTTATCTTAACCTTACTCTCTCTCTGGTGTGAGCAGATGGTGATGACCTAATCCAGTAAACATACTTAAACAATCCTTGAGTATAGATTCATGAACATTTCATTGCTTAATTATACATGGCAATTTGTAATGATTTTTAATCATAAAATCTTCTTTCTTCAATGATTATTTTGAATTATAAAATGATTACTTTAATTATGAAATCTTCTTTTCTTTTGGAGAATCAAAAGTTTATCTAAAGAGTTCTCTTGTGAGGAACCTTGGGGAAAGGAATGCTACTGTTCATCTTTATTATCTGATGAAGCTGCGCTCAGCTGATGAAGTCATCTGATTAAAATGCTGAGTTGTGCAGACTCACAGGCTCCTGACAAGGGAAGATACGTCAGGACAAGTAGTAGCCAGGGTTATTTACTCTGGCTGCATATGACCTGTGGGATCTTTAAATCAGTCCATTTTGTGATGTTACTCAGTCATTCGCTAGTTAAGCTTGTATGAGTGAATCAGAAAACAGAAGTAAATGTTATTTCTGTTTTATTAGAAACGTAATTGGATAACCATTTGTAACTGCAATGTCTAAAACCAAATTTTAATAATATTTTTAGTTGTATTTTATGACGTACTGCTTGCTTGTACTAAATATTAATTTAAATGAATGAAAAGTAAATGTAATTGAATGTTTATTATTATTTTAGAAATGGAAGAGAGGAGAAAAAAAACTGTCAACAAAAATATACTCAAACATTTGTGTGCAACCCTAAACCTAGAAGAAGACAAGACAATGTTTTATTTAGTGCCTTTCAAGATAAAAATCATGAGGTGCTTCAATAAATCAAAAACAATTTAAATAATTAAATAAAAAAATGATTAAGTGAAAATTGTGATTAAAAATGTGAGGAACATAATCGAAGCCACATGCACACTCATGCCTGAAAAGAGAAAAGGCAGCACTTCCTAGGATCTGATAGTGACGCTAGCTCATCTGAGGTGGAGTGGAGTTCGGACAGAGAAGCTGTTTTTGGAGGCGAGCGGCACTGAGCCGTACGTATCATTTAGACCAATGGCTTATGAGTTGTGATTCAGTGGCTGAACCCGAGACTCGGCTGCTTTTGTACCCAACAGCGGTAAAATGTTTAGCAAATACTGCAACAAAAGCAAGTTACCTCAAATTAATTTTATTTTGTTGATAAACTACAAATGTGCTCGTTAGTGCTGTAGACATGTGTAGTCAGTATTTTGTTATTTTAGTGCATCTTATTTGAAATATAAAACTTCTGCCTAAAACCATCAGTGCTACCCCTGCTTCAGGTTAAAGCTCTAATCAGTTAAAAAGGTACACCGTGACATTGCCAGTACGGTATAGAACAGCTGAGGCTCAGCCACTCACAGGCGACTCCTATGTTTGGTGTATTTTACAAGCAGGAAGTGTGGGTGGACAAGCAGGAAGTGTGGGTGGAGCAGGACTCTGGGACTGGCGTGACTTGCTCTTTAACTTGGATGTGTTCTCCTAATCAGCAGATGCTCAAACTTGGCTTGACTGGAAAAACTTGAGACTTGTTTGTGATTGTAAAACAATAACTTGGTCCCACCTTCTCACTTAAAACTAAACCCGTTCACACACGGAAGAATGAGCATGCTCACTTTAATGTTTGTCAGGCAAAATACAAGCGAGTTCAGTTCATGTTCACAAAAAAACGAACACGTTTATGAAGGATAGTTATATGAACTCTTTCAGGCATAACACTGCCTGTCGGCGGATAGCATTCCCATGGACGTCCCAAATGTGTGTTGGGCCGGACCTATTGAGTACCGCTGGTGTACAGTAACTCTGGAAAATGGGATGGAAAACTAGTGAGCTATTTGAGTTACTTTAGGGGAAACTATTGGTTTTGAGAAAATCTATAAAAAAATTTAAAACAAGACCTGCAACCCAAAGAGGTTTTGATGAGCTCAGATCTTGGTGGATAGTTTATAAATAAAGCTTTGATTGATTGATTGATTGATAGTTTCCATAAGGGAGTGTGAGCAGGGAAATTCTGGGGGAAATGTCCATTTTTGATGTGTAAACTCTACAAGGAGGAACAGCAACAAAAGCCACGCTAAAGCCACTACCAGTGACTCATTAGGGTGACCATGGAAACCAACAGTGGTTAATTAGGGCCATTACAATAGTAACACAGTCTATACATACGTCTTTCAAACCCTGATGACTGAATTAAAACACATAGCCAAAAGTCCTGGAGTAAAAAATGTACCCTCAAGCAAAAAGTTCTCATGCCAAATTACAAGCTACTGAGAACCCTTAGTGCATGGCTGCAGCATAAGGGTCTCACTGTGGTTGTGTCTCCTCTGTTTCATATTTCAAATTACATGTTAACCAGACCTGTCCCTTCCAGTTTGGAAGAGTAAATAAGCTTGGGTAAAATGGATTTTTATGGCATCTTGTGAGTGCTCAGTCAGAAAGAGAAGTTCTACAGCCGTGAGAGAGAGAGATGATATATATATATATATATATATATATATATATATATATATATATTCTGTATCAACCATAAAACGAAAACAGTGACTGTGAAAAATGTTAAGACATAAAAATGACAATTTAGCCACAACCCAGCAGCCTGTTCTGCGGTTGTTTTATATGGAACTAAAATTTGTGACAGAAAAGGTAACAGCAGAAGTGTAAAAAAGGAGAAAAAGTCATGGAAACAGGAACAAGTTCACAGAGCAGAGCAACGTTTTCCTAGACAGTTGCGATACGTGTGATGCTAAAATGTAAAACATCAGTGCTTGTTTTTTCTAATTGACTGTGTTGGTACATTTTGCAACCGGTAATATTCAGCAAAGGCATTTGTATGTGTTCACAAAGCATGCCCCCTTCCAAAGTCCACAATGTGGAGTACCTGGATGAGGAAGGAAGGAGATAATAAAGAAAACCAGAACCGTGTTGGGAGAAGGAAGGTAAGAGGAACGGAGCGAAGAGAGAACATCCAATTCAATTTGGAATGTGTGCCGGCTCAAAGTACAAACACAAAGGCTTCATTACAGGCAGATCCCTGTTGACTGAAGGAGCTAATTCACCAACTTCAAGCACGAAGAGCAAAAACAGCAGAAGGGGAGGGCAGGGGTGGGGATGAAGAGAGCAGCAACAACATCAGAGGTGATATCAAGAGGGGAGGGGGAAGAAAATACTAAACAGCAGGTAGTTTGCTGCTTTAAGAGCATACTAATGTACTTTTAGAACAGAGCAGTAGGCCAGAGAGTAATGACTTCCATTATGTGTCTCCAGGTACTCCAGAACTAGAGGCATGTTATTGCATCCATAAATCTGGTTACACAGTCAATGATTGACATCATAAATAAATAAGTGGCTACAGAGTGCATCGATGTGCCAAAAGTAGACAAAGATTTAAGAAGTTATGTTTAGTTTGATGGTCAAACAGTTCGATTTATCAATTTAAAAAAATCCTAAAATATCCTGACGATATAAACACACTCCAGATCTAAAATGTTCACAAACATAACTGCAGAAAGGAACCATTTTTTCGTCTGTATGTTTACAAAGATGCTGGTCTGCCACTGAGAAACTGTTAAGGCCCTAGGCCTATTTTGAAGCATGATCCTCAAAAAAAGGTAAAAATGGTATTTAATGGTAAAAATAGTTTAGATAGCCTTGCAGTGCCTGATTTGCTGATTAATTTGATGGGAATTGCTGTATTACTATTTCTTCTGTAGTGTGAGGTTTTTTTGGCCCTGTTAAGGAACTAACGTCACAGGGTGCCCCACCTGGGGGACCCTAGGGCTTAACGGGTTTTAAGTAGTACTGTACGATACTGCAAAATTTGGTATCGATCCGATACCAAGTAAATACAGGGGCCAGTATTGCCGATACCGATACTAGTACCGATACTTTTTACTACTAGTCTAGTACCATCTAGTTTTGTGGGATTTATTAAGAGAATACATCATCAACATGAGAATCTGGTCTGAAAACTCAAGTTTTATTGATTTTTGTAAGTTTTCCTTTAATAAATCATAATAATAAATACATAATAATAAAATACAGGTAGGCGGGATGTTATTGGAAGAAAAACAAACGTGACTAGTCGGCGGTCAGCCGCTCGTTTGAAACGGCTTTGGCATCAAGTTTGGACTATTATGACTTTGACTTTTGTTTGAGTCAAGATCAGGTAGAAGTACTAACGTTTATTTAGGAAAAGGATGTGTTTTGCATCTTCTTTGATGGAGTTTGGTGGACTGCCTCGTTGACCGACATCTGTAGCTGTGAGTACGTCATGGCTTGCCAGGCTAGAAGAAACTGAATAGATGTCATCACCCAGGTATCTAATAAATACTCGATACCAACGTCTATTGATATTTTAGATTGATCCGCCCAGCCCTACTGGAAGTTGGAATTTACACGTATGGAGTCAACAAACAAACTGGGGAAAGCAACAAATCTCAAAACACAAGTCACAGAGTCGCACTGGTATTATTTAACTATTCATGAATTTGCTTTGCTTTTACAAATTAATTTGGGGCTGATTGTTGAACTTTATGATCAAAAGTCTTTAACATTTTCTTTATCTTTGGGAAAACAAGTTAGAGAATGTATTCACAACATTTGAGAAGTGACTAGATAATCAAATGTTCTGCAGCACTTGCCAGGCCAGATAGCTCCTTTTAGGTGACTACAACTGTTGTTTCTCCCAAGCAGAGGTGGGTAGAGTACCCAAAAATTGTACTCAATGAATAAGTGAAACTAAACCATTGCTGTCCAAACAAATACTCAAGTAGGGGTAAAAAAATATTTGGTAAAAAGACTGCTTGAGTACTGAGTAACTTCCAATTTAATTTGTTTAAAAATGTAATAAAACTTAAGTCAGCAGGCAGACAGAAGTAGTTATTAACTGGTTTTTGCATTTGAAAGACTACAATAAAAAAATAGACAGACGGGATCTTGCGGGGTCTTAAAAAAGTCTTAAATGCATTTAATTTAGGAATTTGGAAATACTATCTTAAAAACTCCTAATAAGTCTTACATTTTCACAACTGGGTCTTAAAATGTGTGCTGTATGTCAATTCTCTGTGCTGTATTTGTCCTGTAAAGTTTCATTCATCAACCACAATAATTTTTAGTAAATAATGCAGCATAAATAAAGAGTGGCAGAACCAATAACTGAGAACCCATCACAGCCTCGGGTCAAAGTTCTCCGAACACGTGATGTATTCAGCTCCCACGCTACAGCAGTGACACAAAACAGTAAACATAACACCGACTTCCAGCAGAGGAGGGACGCAGAAAATCTCAGCAGACCATAAGAAAGGTTCACTAATGCCTAGGGTTGGGTGCCCGAATTCTGGACCTCGTTGGGACTGAGTGAAAACCAAAAAAGTATTAAAACTGTCCCAATGTGACACCACGGGTCACATGACTGATCCAGCGTCACGTTATGAGTGGAGGAGACACATCTCCTTTCAACAAAACTTCCAAACTGCAGATAAGTGTTGTTGAAAGGAGACACGTCTCCTCCACTCATGACTTGGGATCATAAATGCTAAAAAACTCAAACGTTTGGGAGCATTTTGCTAAAGTAAGCGGCAGCTAACTACAAACTACAACACCAGTGAGAAGATTTGTGCCATGAAAATCAGGAATAGCAGCAGTTTAACAAAGCACCTCCTCATGCAGGGCATCATCTTGAGAGATGAAGAATGGAAAGTCTTTGACTGCAAAACAATAAACCATCACCTTCCAAATCCCTGGACAAGTTTGAGGATGGAGGCTCATAAAAGCAGAAATGGGAGAAAGACCACCTAACCTGCTGTTTACCAGCATTATAACATGCAGTTCAGCAGGGTTGTTGTTACTGCTCTTACTGACATGAAGTGAAGCATTGTGGCATTATGGATTGGCTACATATGTGTTGAATGGTCAATAAGATGTGATAATTCCATATAAAAATGAAATATCAATCTGATCTTTGAATGTTAAATCAGAAGTTTATAGTTTCTTTTACTTATTTAGGTACCATAACCACTTCATGTTAGAGCTTCTTTCTGGAGATCATCATCATTTTACATGAATCCCCAGAAAAACATGGAGACCCTCTTTGGTAGGAATGAGTTTTACAAGGTCATTTTAATCGATCAGCTGAGCCACTGTTTTTCTGCTGTGCCACTTGGTTTCACGTATAAATCTCCAGGCATTGAGTGTTTTCAATTGGCCTTAGAGCCAGCTGGTGTAATATCATTTTATTCCGGGGTCATCATTTTTCCTGTCAGTATAAGATCCACACTGAGGCTGCTCAGACGAGGATGCAGTTTATCTTGCTTGCTTAGGCCTCTATCTGGTGGGATTGAGGACTACTATTCCACCTGATCTCATACGCAACTCCAGTCTACTATAAAAGAACGTGCCTACTCAGATCTGTCACAACTTTGAGAAACTTGATAAACTTTCGCCTTACAAGATGTGTTCTGGTCCCCATAGTGTCAGAGTTTCTCTTCAATGTTTTTTGGGATAGATGAGCTATATTTTTTCTCAGTTATTCTTTTAGCCTATCTAGCTGTTCCAAAGAGGAAACAGACTCCGATAGAAAGACTGGATACATATGAGAGTTACTTGGTGAAAAGTCTTTTGCAATACACAGCTTTCAACCATATCAGCCAAATCAACGTGCCACCATAGGAAGAGCTGTGAGTGAATTGAGAGTCCAAAAATGAGCTCAGCAAGTCTACAAGGTCTGTGAAATTAAACACATTGCTCACCTGCTGCAGATATCTGTGGGCCTTACATTCTTTGTAATTATGTTGGCTCTCAAACATGAGTAGAAATCGCTAAGCTAGAATGCTGAGCATAATATACAGACCTCCACTTTATTGCTTTGGCCAGTCCCCAGATCTCTGCAGTGTCTGTGTTTTCTGTTATTCCTTCTGTGACCTTCCCTGTTTGCAACTCTGCTGTTGCAGAAATGATGGTCTTTGGACTGAAGACAAGAACGCAGGCGTTGTTTCATCTGAAATAATATGAAACTCTTACGAGCCCGGTGAGTTGCGGTCCCTGCATGAATAGGCCAGCAGCCCACGGAGCCATCCCCAGATGATTTTCCTGCTGCTGAAGGATCAGCACCATGGAGAGCAGCCTCTACCGAGAAGCTTCCTGCAAGAACACAAGCTGGAACCTATCAGGCCACGATGGGCCAGCCTATCAAACCAGACCTTTGTCACCTGTTGAGAGAGGGCTCAGATTTGGTCTGGGTGTCTCTGAGGCTGTTGGGTGGCTTGTTGTAAGAGACTTGATGAGGTTTTTTGGAGACCAGGATGCTTTAGAGTTCTTTGTGGTAAACCGGGACAACTTATGGTTAACTGTTGATTCTGATTAAGGCTGGCTGTTAGTGCAGCTTACTGATTTACCTTTGATTGTAGTGAGCACTCTGAGAGCTCGCCCCTGGTTAACTTACTCACCGGCTCTATAAGTATGTTATGTTTTTATACCTACCTCCTTTAAATGTATTTCTTAGAAATCGTGTTATCAACCTCTCTTGTAGAGGGACTCCTTCTGTTTAATGAACTATTAAGCTATAAAGTGGCCTAAACCTTTCTCTTTGTTGTTTCTGATAGTCTGCTCTTGTTTGTGTTCCTCCGCCCTGGGTCTCTTAGCCAGGAAGGAGTGTAACAGAAACATAAACAATCAGTGACGATGGTGGCACAGAAGTTGAGTTCACCCCGTAACCAGAAGGTTGCAGGTTCAAGCCCCACTCACTCTGTCACTGTTGTTGTGTCCTTGGGGAAGAGGCTTAACCCACCTTGCCTGCAGGTGGTGGTCAGAGGTACCAATGGCGCCAGTGCTCGGCAGCCTCGCCTCTTTAAGTGCGCCTCAGGGCAGCTGTGGCTACAATGTAGCTCATCACCACCAGGGTGTGAATGTGTGTGTGAATGGGTGAATCACTGCTTGTGTTGTAAGTGCCTTGGGGGTCCCAGGACTCTAGAAGGTGCTATATCAAATACAGGCCTTTTACCATTTAACCGTAAGTTCCCAGCAAACAGATTTCTACCCAGACACATCAGAAGCTCCAATGCTACTGCCAGACCATCTGATGTACAGTGGAATTAAATCTGAGTAAGGGAAAATACATTATGAAAAAATAAACAGAAAAATAAAAATACACATGAAAAAAAAAACATTTTCACAATGTTCCTTTTGTTTGACGAAACAAATAAATGTCACCAGCCAGTGGACAATACTAATTAAACCTAATTTCTGAACACAAGCAATAATCTGTAGCTCAGTCAACATTTTACATCCCAAAATACAACATACCTGAACCAACATGGAACGTGTACAAGCACATGTTTCCGGCCAGCGGGTCTCCACCTAGACTATAAAGGACAGATTCATATCATTAGCCATGACACAACTCAATGCAGTGGTTAGACACTAACTTATCATGTGAATGTTCCTAACCATGAAGCTACCACCTCGTTTTTGGCTGGCAATCACAACACCTGTGCAGATCACTGATACCAATCACTTGGATTGGCCATACATTTTTTATTAATAGTGCTACAGACTACACGAAAGACAAATAAAATCACCTTAAAGGGCCTGTGTTAGTTTAGACAAAAAATGTGTTTACCTTTTCCAAGAGGAAAAAAGGATTTATAGTGTTCAAACTTCGAAGCCTCCTAATTCACAACCCAAGGTTTAGAGCTTTAGGAGCCTCTTGGACAAGTGGAAACATCTCCAAGATAAGTAGGAAAGTTCAGTCATTTTCAATTAAAACTCATGATGGTAATGTCCAGGACGAATGAGAATCTACACGAAGTATCGATGGTTCTGTCAAAAGAAGAACTGAAACACTTAAATGGAACAATCAGTAACAATCTAACATTAAAGCTCTCAACAATGTAAATAGTGCAAAAAAACGCAAAAATCATAAAAATCTCGGAACTTTGTGTTTTGTGAGATTCATTTGATGAGTTATTATTATTGTAATGTTTTGAAGAGGTAATGGTATGAGAGTAATGTTATGCATTAGTCTTCTGTTGAAGGGGAGTTCAGGGAGAGGAAAAGGTTGTTTCCGGCTCTGTCAGTGTCGGTTTTGTTGTGCTAAGTCTGCTCTGGTATGAACTGTTCTGGGGATAAGTGGAGAAAGTGTAAGGCGTGGGTTGGCTGACACGGGTCAACATAAAAGACCCCTAATGGAGTAAGATGAGAGACTCAGAATCGTTACATTATTATTAGATGTATTTATTTATTAGCTCCGAGTGGCTCTGGGTCTCTTCAGTCATGAACATGATCAATGCAACAAGAAGGTTAGGTAGAAGACATTAAGACAGTAATTAGAAACGGAACAGCTAATTGTAGAAAATAACTGGACTTAGAAGGCAGCATGGAATGTGGGATGTGACAAACAAGATTCAGAAGGAATCACATGGGTACGAAGAGTTACCCCGGTTTCACACTGGAAGCATCGGGGCGTGCAAGGGCAGTGGAACGGTTTAATCACAAACTTCAAATCACACTGGGAGAGTCTTTGCTTTGCGTGTATGACTGATTGTGTTGTAAAGCATCTTGGGGGGATCCAGGAATCTAGAAGGCGCTTTATCAAATACAGGCTGTCTACCATTTGGCAGTGGCACGGCTTACTCGCTGTGCTCTTCGCTGGACTTGCAAGATTACAGGATCCTTCGAGATTTCAGGTCACGACTTCTTTATGCAATCCGCCAGTTACCAAAGAACAAAATCACGTTTGATATCCTCTTTGGTGTCATGTATGATGTTGCTCCTCTCCACTGCCAGGAAGGAAACCCACCGCTGCACTTCTAGAGCGATGCTGTAAATAAGCCGTTGGGTCACACGTGAAATCGCATTGCTGCAGTGTTTTGAAAAGTACCGGGAGTTATACACTGAAACTGTGTGTGATTTCCTGTCTAGTCCAGCAGTAGCAGTCCACTCTTGACGAAGGCAAAAATACATCCTTTTTCTAAACAAAGAACTTAAATACATGTGTCTGCTCCTGATTCTAATGAAGCCCACGTCCAAATAGTCCAAAATAGATGTAAAAAACATTTCAGATGAGCTGTCGCCATCTTGTTCCACTCCGTCGCACCAAACCAATAAAGCCCCTTGATTGGCCCACCATTGTGGACCAATCACAGAGGTCTATCGGTTTGAAGCTCCGATAGAGAGCTGTAATGTGTTGTAAGGGGTTAATTGTAATAAATTGTCAATAGAATATAAAGGTATTCAATAAAATGTAATATTCCATAAAAAATATGGATGATCAATAATATTAAACCTTTCATTTTCAATTGACGATGAAAATAGGCAATTTTGGCATGTCGGGGAAACAACACTCATCAGTAATTTGACACAGGGACAAAAATATAGTTTTTTTTATAACATCTAAGATCACCTTTCATTAAAGTTTGATTATTGCAGCAATGCTATTAGCTTACTCATTTATAATCATTCATCCTGTGTGATAATTAGTCGCAGAAATATAGTAATAAATACATTTTATAGTCTAAGTATATTACAAAGAATGTGATGTCTGGGTTTATAACATTTTTCTTAGCCATCCAACGCCAGCGAGCAGAGCTACTGTACCCTTGTGACGGGGGTTCTCAGTGATCCTACTGTCTGGCGAAGTTGGCTCGACTGGAGTTTGACTTCTGGTCCTCAGAGGTCGTAGCTTCCTTTGAAACATGAATCAGCTGGTCAAGAGATACCCCCCTGAGGTCTGGTGGAAGCTGGCAGTTGTTTTGCATCTGATGCAGTTTTGCAGGTTAAGCAAATAAAGTTGCTCGGTTCTGAAAAAGGATGGTTCTTGCAGCTAAAAGTCTTCCATTGAAAGATCTGGCTTGATCCCCCAAAAGATGTTAATTGAGCAAAAGCTGGAACTGACAAATAGAAGAAATATATCCTCTTTTAAGGGTTTGTTTTTGGGGAGTTTTGGACCAATCAGAAGACAGAGAGTGTAAGGGACAGTAACATGAGTCCTCAGATGTCACACCTTTATCCAAGAAACTGAAAAAGGTTTATTTCACTTAATATGTGAAGTAAATATGATGTAACATTCATTTGTTAATATACTGTATTAATGAATCTAATAACAAATAATTACACATGTAGCCTCATTTGGTGTATTTAAGATCTGAAATAATGCATTTTAAGAATAAACAGTTATGTTGATTCATTCATTACTGTCAAGTATTTAAGTCTTAAAATCACTTTAGACAAAGAATTCATTAGAAAAACTAAAATAAGAATGTAATTAACCTGTAAATTGATGAAATGATTGTATTAGACAACTTAAGATTCTTTTATTAAAGTTAGAAAGTCCTGTCTTCTGGACGGCCTTGTGGCTTGTAGACGATTCAGCTCACCACACTCCTGTCTTCATCCTCTTGACCGTCTCTGATAAAGGACACAATGACAGAGTCACCAAAGAGTGTTTGCAGGTGGCATGACTGAGTCCTGTACCTGCAGTCAGATAGGACAGGTCCCTCCCTGCGGTGCCCCTGTGCTGCTCAGAAATGAGCGGCAGGCCTTCAGCCAGACATGCTGTGGTCTGTTGGTCAAGTAGTCCATGATCCTTGCAACCAATGGGTCATCCACCTGCATTTCTGCACGTTTATTCCCCAGCAGTGATGGTCTGATTGTGTGGAAAGCACTGGAGAAATAAAAAAAACCTCAGTGTTCCCAGTGTGTCCAAATGAGAATTAGCCTGGTCCAGCAGGTGAATGAGGGCATTCTCCACACCGATGTGGCTGGTAAGCAAACTGTAGGGGATCTAGCCAAGACTCCACCAATGAACTCAGATGCTACATGATGAGTCTCTCCAGTGCCTTCATGATGTGCAAAGCCAGAGCCACCGACCTGTTTGATAGGGTTTGATGGGTGGACGTGTTTGGGGACAGGATGTCTCCCAGAGTGGGACCTTCTGCTGTTCCAGGCTCATGTTAAAGATGTAATGTAAAGCTCTACACAGCTGGGGAGCACAGCACTTGAGGACCCTGGAGTTGATGTCCTTGGGCCCCGCAGCTTTACTTGGATGGAGTTTAGGCAGCTCCTTTCTGATGCTTAGAGAGACAAGCTGTGGGGGCAGCAGAGATAAGCATAGGATGATGTTTGCAAAGTCCACGTCTCCCTCCATTTCAACACTTCTTTTTTGTTTCAGGCCACTAATGATCCTCATTCCATTCCATCCCTCCCTGGAGTTGTTTTCTTGGAGTTTGCTCTCCGGATTCGTCCTATAAGAATATCTTCCCTCTGCAATCTTAGATTTCAGCTCTCTCTGTACCCGTGTCTATGCTTTCCATTTGAGAAAGCCACCCTTGTCTGTGGTTTTGATGTCTTTGGGTTATTGTTGGGGAAGCAACAAACAGTTTTTAATGACAACTGCGTCCAAACAGAAGTTAATGTAATCATTGATGCGGACTGTCCGATTGTTTCTGGTGGGGGAGAAGGTCCAGAGACATGTGAGGGAATGGTGATGGTGGTGCTTGTTGTGTGGGGTGGATGGAATCAAACCTGTTGGAGAACAGATTAAGCTCATTGGTCAAGTTCTGATCCCTCTCGACTGTCTCACTGGCACCCCTCCTCCCGCTGTGTCCAGGGATGTTTCTAATACCTCTCCATGCACCTCAAGTATTGCTCTGCCGCAGCTGTTCCTCCAACTTCTTCCTGTAGCTGTCTTTAGCCCGTCTGATCTTGTGTGTGAGCTCCTGCTTGACTTGTCTCTGCTCCTCTTTGTCAACAGAGATAAAAACTTTCTTTTTATCATCCTTAAGGGATTTGAGTTCAGGTGTCAGCCAGCACTTAATATTCCAGAAACCTCTCACTCTCCATGTTGGGACAGTGTTCTTCACACAGAAGTAAACGTAGTAACCCTAACCCTTCTGAACAAAAGTTATTTCATTAGAATTCTGATGCAGAGACAGTAACTCACAGTCGTTTTTCTATATTACTATTTTTGACATTCAAGTCTAAAAACCTAAAGGGTTCAATTGGTGTGTAAGGTATGAGAGAAGAACAGCAGAAACCTTTAAAGCAACCAGGGGTTGTATGAACTAGTCACTAGTCGACTTCACCGCTCTATAGTGACTTGTTATGCCTGTCATCGACTAGTCGCTGTCACGTGATAATGACCGGCAAGATGCAGTCCACGGAAAAGACAGCAGCCTGCTGTCAGCAGGTGACAAGCTCCTGCGCTCGGAGGGGCAAGGCGCTGTGCCAGAGCGTCGGTACTGACACCCGCCGTAAAACGGACATTTAACCAAATTGTGACCTTTACCCTCTTGCAATTTAACCTTCCCCTCACCCCCATCCTAACCTTAACCAGCTTGCACATGCAAAGCTCTGATTGTTGACGCGCTCCAGACATCTGCGTCCTGAGCACGGCCACAGTAACATTATCAAATCAGGTGTCGCCACCTCAAAAACTAATTTAACACGCGATCGTTCATGTCGGCTCATTTCCTTTTATGTTTTCTGTCTTTTATTCTTTTATTTGTGCCTGATGCGTTTCGCTGCTGTGGATCGGAGCGCATCACCTGTTTTGTCCTCGGTGACGCACCTAACTGATGCAGCCGGCGAGCACTCCGCTGTTTTAGCGGTCGGTAGATCTTTTAGAACTGCAGTTCAAAGGTAACTCATGAGGTGAATAAATATGAACCCAGGTAGCAGTTTCTCTTTAGGACTGAGAGGAGATGCAGGAAGATAATAAACAGGCAGGACAGAAAAATAGTCAAATAAAAACAAGTTAGTTTTTGTACCTGCTGGTTGCAACAAACAGACACCATTGAAGGTAATCAGAAGTGAGGAACAGAAAATGAAATAATTATTTTAATGTTTAGAGCAGCAGGAACTCCGAGAGGCTGCAGGCGCATCAGTGAGTTTGCGGCCGCTGCGCAGGGGGA
>SSNQ01034385.1:490884-539292 GCA_006942095.1 Nothobranchius kuhntae | reverse complement strand
GACTCGTCTCAGAATGGTATAACTCCCCGACAGAATTGTTTAGAAAATCATCAGAAAAGTTTCAGAGTGTTTCTGTTTTAACTTAAACTTCTGTTTTCAACTTTAAGACACGTTGTTTGTGATTGTTTACAGAGTAGTGAGAACACGGAGCGTTCTCCCAGCGGCAGCCAGGTGCCTCTCGTTTGTCTGACTACTTTCATAAACTACTGTTAGGACACATAATTATTCTGTCTGGGGCTTTCAGCGCTGCACAGATGTTACGTAAATGTTAAAAATATAGCTTACTGCAACTTTTGTAAAGTGTCCGGTGCCACCGAGCAGCTGCAGCAGAGACGATCTCTGAAAAATGTCCGCG
Organism: Nothobranchius kuhntae; assembly: GCA_006942095.1. NCBI lineage: Eukaryota > Metazoa > Chordata > Actinopteri > Cyprinodontiformes > Nothobranchiidae > Nothobranchius > Nothobranchius kuhntae. Next base: position 538,937 of record SSNQ01034385.1, on the reverse strand, counting down.
ATACGGACTCCGTTGTTGTCTGGAAGTTTTTTTTTCCAAGTTAAGAAAAGAGGCGGACGTGTTTCCTAAATCCTGCATCAGTCCAAGCAAGGCAACTTCTTTTTGTTTTTATTACGTTTTAGTAGCCATTAGCACTGTGCATTGCTGTGTGTGTCAGTGATATTCAGTCTATGAGGAAATCGTGCAATGACAAAGGTTCCGCCTTGCTTGAAATGCAAGCTGCGGTTAAATGTGTTAATTTTTTTTTAACGCATTATTTTTTTCTAATTAATTAATCGTAATTAACGCGTTAAAGTCCCGGCCCTACATATAATATATATATAAATCTATGCATTGTAATGTGATGGTTGGCATACTATAAAGTGGATGAAGCAAAAATAGGAAAAAGAAGAAGTAATTTAAAATGAGCAAATACTACAAGAACTATTCCTGGTCAGCTTTTATGAAAGTTAGAATACGGCACATGAACACCAAAGCAACATCTAGTTTATGGAGGTTGTAGTTGCAACAACAGAACAAGGCTTCGCCAGCAGGTTTGCTGCTGGTATGTGAAATGTTTCATTTGGGTCCATCTGTGGAAGGCTTCACCTAAACTCACTCTGGTTTTTGATCTTTCATGGTCGCTCCTCTTCTGAGAACGATAATGACATCTTCTGAGCTCATAAGCAACTGCTTGACTTGCCGAGTCCGCCATTTTCCACAGGTCCAGCCGAGTTGTGCCGAGGGGCCTGTTTGGCAACACAATGGCGCCCTCTATTGGCTGGTAGATGTAAACATACACCCGGTGTTGTGTCCGTCAGAATAAATATTTAACTATTTTTAATTCAAATATAGCTTTTGAAGCAAATACTGTACCTTCGTTCTGCACACTCCAAATGCCCCACGGAGGTGTTCTATTTAAAATATGTAGCTTTTATTAAATTGTTCCATTTTCAACCTTTAATGTAAAAGCTTGATTGTGCACTGCTGAAATGGAAATTTTAAGCAGTGTCTAAATTATGTCAGTTATTTATGTTATGCTTTTCCATTTCTTACAGGTCACCAGCTGTAATCATGGAACCATTACCAGTATAAACCTCTACACGCCATCAGCCTTTGGACACGGGGAGGCTTACGGAGAAATGATGAACTCATCGTAGACTCCAGCGAACAGCAGACAGCTCTAACGTCTGTCACCTCCACCGTGGCCACACCCACTTCTCTTTCCTTCAGTTCCTCTTAAGCATCACAATTTCCTCCCGTCTAGCTTTCCCGTCTAGATTACTGGATGGAAATCTGGACTGCAAGATAACACGATAACACAAAAAGCTTTTAGAGAAACATTTGTGTTGAAGTTACCTTACTACACATTTTTCCTTTCTTTTGCTATCGCTTGGTCTCACCGGCACCTACTGATGGAGAGACGAAGGAGAGAATCAGGATAAAAACAAGTTTCAGTGAACTAAAAGGAATAGGCTAGAAACGGTATAGTGACCTGAGTCCTTTGAGTAACGCTTCTGGAAGGATTGCCCTCTGGGATTTCTTTTTATTCCAGCTTTGTGATAGAAAAACATTTTGTTTTTATCCACAGTGACATTCACATTTAGCTCTGCGATCTATTAGCCTATCTAGGAATCAAAGAGAGACAGGAAACTATATGCATTTTAGCATGACGAGGGGGTTAAGAGTCCCATGTCGGCCCCTGTGGCTCCTTGCCCTGTTTAGCATTCTCAGCACAGTGAAGATGTTGGAATTTGGTGGGGCACCAGGGCAGTATGCCCGCTATGGACGCTGGGAAGCTGGATCAGTGGGCGAGCTTAGTTTCAGTCTGAAAACCAACATCAGCCAAGCCTTAGTACTCTACCTAGATGATGGTGGGAACTGTGACTTCCTGGAACTACTGACTGCTGGTGGACGACTTCAGTTACGCTTCGCCATCCATTGTGCTGAACCAGCCATCCTGCACATGGAAACACGAGTGAATGATGACCGCTGGCACATGGTTTTACTCACCCGTAACTTTCGTGAAACCTTACTAATGGTTGACGGAGAGACAAAAGTTGCTGAGGTCAAGTCGAAGAGGAAGGAAATGGCAGTGGTCAGTGACCTGTTTGTGGGGGGAATCCCACCTGATGTACGCCTCTCTGCTCTGACTTCCAGCACTGTGAAGTACGAGCCACCCTTCCTGGGCTTGATCTCTAATTTGAAAGTGGGAGAGATACCGCCAAAGTTGTTAAACAGCCATGGAATTGAGAGTGATCTGGAATACCTCTGCACCAAACAGAATCCATGCTTCAATGGAGGGTCTTGTTCTATTCACCATGGGGAAGTTCACTGTGATTGTACCCACACCCACTACAAGGGAAAGTACTGCAAGGAAGGTAAGGAACATCCTAATATACTTTTTGACTTGGTAAAATGAGCAGAGTTCATTCACAGGTAGACTTCCTGCACTGCCTTGGCTTTTAGGCCTATAGTTTGGGATTTTTCTTCCTAATCAAGATGATTTTGGCACTATGGAAAGATCATTCTACACGGTTAATCTGGTTAGTTGAGTCAAGGTAATCTGCCTTATCCAGTCAGAATAATTTGGAAAACTGCAGGAATGCCCAAATGTGGTCATGTTTCGACATTCTAGCTGATGGCAGTCAAATATTTTTCAAGAATTTATAGCATGATGCTGCCACTACCATGCTTGAGAACTGTTTCAGTGTTTTTAGTTCTGAAAGCCCTAATCTTGACTACTCCTGGTAAACATTTTGTCATTGTGGCCAAATAGTTCAACCTTTGATATGACCATAACTCTTTTCCCTAGAAGACATTGGTTTCATCTGTGAGGACAGCTGTGTCGTTTGACCTTTGAGGTATCGTCCCTCTATCATCCCTCAGTCTAGCAGTTTTTAGTTCAGAAAATCTAAATGAAATTTAAAATTCTAAACCTAGTTCTTATTTTTGAAAGTCACTAAAGCTGACCGTAATTGTAGCTGCTGTATCTGGACTGTTTTTGTTCTACGGAAGTGGTTGTTGGGAGAGTCAGGACAGCAAAAGCTAAATAGCAGATTAAAGTTTCATGTGGTTTGCTATGAAGGGATTTAATTATTTTATTTTAGAGATTTGACAGTTCTTTGTTACTGTGGCTGGTGTTTGAACAACCTGACTTACAAGGCCTGAGTTCCAGCAGAAATACAGTAGTAGTGTTTTACCCAATGTGGGGATTTCTTGAATAAACTACCTAAAAATAGAAATGAAAACAACCTAATTGATAGAACTATGTGTGCCTTTGTATTAAAGCAAAAGTTATTCATTAAATATATGTTCGGTCTTTGTTTGCTATTTAAAATGAGATGTAAGCATTTTATTGAAATGTCAACAACATGATTGATTTAACCAGTGTCAGCTGTCCTTGTCCTTCACTGACACTCTGATTGGTTACGCCACTTAGCCTAATCCACTTTCAAACACCCACAAACACAAACACACACACACACACACACACACACACACACACACACACACATACACCCACCCACACACACACACACACACACACACACACACACACACACACACACATAGACCACCCACACACACACACACACACACACACACACACACACGTAAGTGGTTGCGGTCCAACATGCCACTAGCATAATAAAGGCAACAGGAGCAATATCCCACATCCATCTTGCTGTAGAGTAAAACTGCTCTGGTATGTAAGGGCATCAGGATCACCTATTCTATCTGCTTCAACTGCCAGGACAGGATAGGGTAAAAAATTTAATAACTGACTTGAAACGTAATGATAGCGTTTCTTCATTTCTGGGATGAAAAACGTCGGACTTGGCTGTTGGTGGACAGGAGCTTGTGCACTACAATGGTGGTATGTTTCGTGGCCATTGTGAAACGCTTTCACATTGGGTGGAAATAAGCTGCATGTGTTCATACATCTGGTTTAATGACATCAGAAAATGTCCTACCTCTTCTCAGACAGCCTAGTGCTGACATCATAATAGAGCGCTCTCTTAAAGGGACAGTACATAAACCAAAATGCCAATTCTTCAGAATTAATCAGGGTCAGGTGAAGCTTCAAAACCACGATGGTCAGAAACTGTCACACAGATATTGTTTACAGTTTTTATCTGGAGGATCCCAGTTGTTTACAGCTATTGACAGCTGCAGGTTATCAGAATACTGCTGTAAACAGTGTAATCTGGACATGCAGTAGCAAGAAAAAGCAAACATCATTTATTCATTCACTTAGCAGCAGGATCGCCTCTGAAATCACCAGAGACATGCAAGTCTCTTGATGTTTTATCACAAAGCAGAACTTCATTACATGTAGTGCTTTTTCTGGTATATTATTTTCTGCTGCCTCAGTCTCTGTTTTCTTTTCTTTCCGAGTCATTTGTGTCCATCAGTCCTCGCATTTCCTTCCATCTTTACTTGTGAGATGTCAGCTCATCTCAGTCTCCGCTTTTTAAAACGCCTGCCTCCCATCTTCCTGTTTACGTGTCTGTGCTTTCCACCTATTTTCCACATGGATCCGTGTTTGTGTTTCTCCTTTTCCTCCTCTGTTTTTCCCTGTCGTTTCCTCTCCCCAGCTGTCTAGGCTCTGCACCTCCCTTCACCTCACCCTCTCCTGTCTTTGCCTCCTTCACCCCTCTTATCTGCTCACCTGTAACCGCTGACAACACTTCACAGTCCTTGCTCTCCTCTCCTCTCCCTGCACTCATCTCTCTTCTCTTGCTTTCTTCTGCCTGAATCTCCCAACCCTACGTCCAGCCAATCATCTAGTGTGACATCATCGGCTGGCGCAGGACCCCGAGCCGGCCGTGTCATTTGGAGTCATAGGATGTCCAAGGAAGGTCTCGCCTTTCTTATATCTGATTGGTTGGAAGGGCTCTTCTACAATTGGCTATTTCAGCAAAGCTTCTTCTGCAGGTTTGGCTTTTATGTCAGCAGGTTTGATCTTGAAGAGTTGTGTGAGGAAAATATGAACTTAGCCTTATAATATTCATTTTGTCCTGTTTTGCAACCTAGCGGTTTCAGTTTGTTTTATTAAAGAACATGAAAAACATCAAATGTGAACTTGTAATAAATCTTGTGGCATTCATCCCACTGTTAGACTGGCTTTATATCTGTTGTAGCTCTTGTTTATTCATTTATTTATTTATTTAAATTCTTCATTATTTTTATTCTAGAAGTGGCTCTTGCCTGTGTTCATGTTGGATTGCTGTCTGGTTGCTGGGAGCGTCTCATGTTGTCTGGCTTCAGGCTAAATTCAAAGCAGAAAATCAATGCTGGACTGACTGTAAGAAATGTTTGTTCTTTTAAAATCCAGAGAAGGAGATGGAGGTAAAGAAGTAAAAAGAACAGAAGAACAGAATTAAAATGAAAAAACATTGGTGAGAAATAGAGCAAGAGCAACACGGTCACATTACTTTTCTCAGTGTTGGGTCGTTTTTAGGGATGCTCGATGTTAGCTTTATATACTGATTCTGTCTGGCTCTTAATTTCCAAAACTGAAAATATGAACTGATACCAACAAAGTGTTGTCCTCCTCTCATAAAAAACAAAAACATTAATGAAACAACTAAAACATTTTAAGCTAACATCACATATCCATCATGCATGCTTAAACCTTTAAATGACAACTACTTACATTTACGTAATAGGAAAAGCGCCATATTAACTTTTTCTCCAACAACAGTTGAATCTCAAGATGTCATCACTGTCTGATGATGGGTGATATGCACCAAAGTAATACATCTCAGGCCTGATGAGTTCTGTACCCTGTCCATGTCTTCCCTGTCCCTTCTATACTCCATCTCCCTCTCAATGACCTCTGACCCCTGAGTTTCCCTAGAAGTTTAGTTCTTTTCTAGTTATTCATTCTCCTGCTGGTTATCCCTCAGCCAGCTTCTGTTGCCCTTTGGCCGCCCTATTTTACCGGAACAGTTCAAATGAAAAATAGACAGAATATACAAACAGCATAAAGAAGTGTGGGGTATCTTTGAACCAATGAACAATTCATAACAGTTTGTCCTTTTTAACATAACCCAACCCATCCATATTTGTGTCTCTCACACTATGATATATTTGAGTTAACAATGTTCTCCTGTTCTTTCTTTATCCATTATAAACACTGACGACTGACAACCATGCTGCTCAGTACCCGAACTATACTGATGTCACCAGTTACCAAATGAACCAATCAGCTAGAGCTCGTTGTTGACCATGAGAGCGTGTAGAACGTGCAAAACTACGTGACTCAATTGAAGGAACAAAGTAGAATTCAGCTGCATTTATTTATTTGTCGTTGTTGTTTATAGAAACTAAAAATACGTGCAGGGCTTTAGGCCCAGGGCAGAGTATTGTGCCTCACACCGACCCATTTTAGATATAGACCGGTTATTAAAAGTGTCATTCTTTACACCAGGGACTGTGGTGCGCGTACCCCCAGTGCTTTGGGCACTATGTGACAGCGTTACAGAGCAGCAGTTAATGCAGCTATGTGACACTGCCAGTTGTTTGTCTAACTGATCCTCAGTATTTTTCTGCTGACCTCCAAAGAGCAATTGGCCCTTGAGTTAAAGTAGTTAGTGTAGAGAAGCATAAGTAAAAGGATAAACAAGTTGATATTTATTGAGAACAAACAATCAACAGGGTTGTAGTGTCAGTTCACACCAAACATGATAGTGATGATTATGTGATGGTGACAGTTAAATCAAAAACAATAAAGATACGATGACGGAGAGTACCTTGGAGTCAAGAGGAGCAACATGGTTTTCGTCCTGGCCATGGAACACGGAACCAGCTCTATACCCATAAGGCGGTCTTGGAGGGTGTCCAACCAATCTGCTTATGTTGTGTTGATTTGGGGAAGGCGTTTGTCGGGGGGCCTTCTGTTTGGGGTACCAGGCCCCTTGTTATGGGCTGTTAGGTTCCTGTATGATCGGTGCCAGAGCTTAGTCCGCATTGCCGGCAGTAAATCAGGCATGTTCCCAGTGAGAGTTCAACTCCACCAAGGCTGCCCTTTCTCACCAATTCTGTTCATATCTTCCATTTACAGGATTTCTAGATCATGTGGTCCTGTGGGCCTAATCAGTCTGTGATCTCCTGGAGTAGTTTGTAGCCGAGGATGAAGCAACTGGGGTGAGAATCAGCTCTTCTAAATCCGAGACCATGGTCAGAAAAGTGTAGAATGACTTCTCCAGGTTACGGATGAGGTCCCCCCTCATGGAACCATTACCATTACCACTTAAAAAAATAAGTAAGAAAACCCGATAAAGTTAATTTTGACAAAAAAAAACTCAAGGAACATCATGACCCATATCTGTGTAGGAAACCCAATAAAACCTTATCAGGATTATAGGACGAGTAGGCCAGTTGATAAATAAAAAGGATAAAGATGATAGTGAGAGTAATGATGATTATGATGTCAGTGATAATGATGCTGAGGATAATTGGTTAACCGTTAACGGCCTGTATTTCATAATGTAATTGATGATGAAGTGGTTGGCAGCTTTTGAAATCTAAGCTCTGACTGACCTAGAGTGGCCTCTGCACACATTTGGGTGTAGAGAATTAAACTACACACTGGAATCAGCTCTGTTGCTATTCAGTTGGAGATTACGAAAAATGACCAATCAGATTAACCCATGAAGCTTATATCATACGTAAATATCCCGGATACTTATGTATGATCTAAGTTCATACACCAACCTGTTTGGTCTAATTTTAATCCAAGGATTAATGTTTAATTTAGATAATTACGTTTAATAACAAAAGTTATTTTGAATCAGAAGCTAGGATCTTTTCTTTCAAATAACCAGAAATATTATTCCTTTTCTGTGTTTCGTTTCAATAATGAGGCAAGTTTAAAAATGAAGGAATTTATTACTAACAATTTTAAACTTAAAGATTTGAAACGACAATTATAAAATGACAGTTCATGGATGGCAATTTTAATGACAATTTTTTTTAACAGCTTTGATATTAAACTTGTTTTAAAAGCAAACCTGTGGCTGGATGGAAACTAAATTGAGAATACGAGTTTGGATGCGTGGATGGAGATATTAGAAGGTTTCTTTCACAGACAGCAGAGGCGTTCTGGATGGAATTGATGTTTTGCGGCTACCTAGGTTATTTAGAGGGAAAACAGCATCAAACGCATTCCCGTGTTCTACCTCTCCCAAACAGGGCCCTCTTGTGGATCCGGAGATCAGGAGGATGTTGTTCATCCAAGATGACCCTCGGTCCGGCAGGGGAGACGCGAGTGTCCGGTCATCTGGTCCAGAAATGTCCCGGGTACACAGTTGTCAAGCGTTTGGCAGATGGACGTTCTCGTCTTAACTTACTCAGAAATCAATGACTGGGTAGTCTTCGTTAGCTGGTTACCGTTCGTTTATTCTTAGCTATTCTGGTCGGCGTGACTGGAACAGCAGGTGGAGGTTTAGGGACGGCCGTTCCCTTTCCTCCGTGGCCTTGGTTCAAGAACTGGCTGGAACTGGTGATGGTTAGTTTTACCAAGCTCTCGGACACTCCCACTCTCTCCGGAAGAAATCTTTGGTCATGCGTCAAAAACATGTGTTGCAGTTATCGTTTATCTGGACTGTGATAGCTGGATAAGGTGAACTGACCTTCTTTGCTGAGCACACCTTTTACTGTCATCATAATCATTATTATAATGAATCATTATTATAATGAATCATTATTATACCCAAAGCATAATAATCCATCTCATGTAATTAAAATACCTTTATACTGAACCAAGTGAACATTTATGCTGATTATATTAAACAGTAATAAAATCACTGAGTTTTATTAATTATTATTATCTAATTATTATCATGGTGACTTGAATTGTCCTCCTCCTGGGATGGAACAGCAGCAGATATGGATACGATCTTCCAGACATCGTGGCTCCTTGGGTTAATCTATGGGTTTAAAAGTACTGTTTGACCCAGCTTGACCCAGCTGGGTAGACGTGCCCTTTGCCACAAATTAGAGGACCTTCGGTGACGCTACATGGGCAATGTCTTGAGTTTTTTTTCTTCTTCTAAACATCAACATTTTTTCAAACAAGACAAAATATGAACCATTAAAGCTAATATCAACAAGAATGCACAAGCAGTGAATTTTAGGAGTTAGCAGGTGTCGCTCCAAAAATATTGAGATACATATTTTGGTGCATTGCGCTCAGCCTTAAATGAACCCAAAGATCAAGAGATCTACGTGTACCGCTCTGTGCTGCGTATGCAGCAACAGGACAAAAGTTGCAGTTACAGTAAAGTATTTCCACCACATAAGAAATTATTAGAACGATTTAATGAAGTCGCACTTCTTCACATATTAACAGTCAATGTGTCCCTTTTTATCTTATGCATACAGCTCTGGGCTCTGACCTGAGACAAGTATCTGACTAGAGTCAGGAAGAGAGACAGAGCTGTGTTTAGGGACTTAAAGCATCTGCTTCAACACGTAGTGTCGTATTTTAAAGGCTGTGAAAAGGTTTTAGCACCAAACACTGGACAGAATGTGGTGTTAGTGCAGCAAAAAAGAAAGGCTGCACGACTTTAGAGATTCAGAGATTCTACATTGTTTGTCGTTTTGCCTTTTCAGTTATGGAACCAGAGGATGACTGATTTCAGGCCAGTTCTTTAGCCTGCTGCAACAAAGTTGAAGTCCAATAGGGCAGCTTATGCTTTAAAGATCTGTCATTAATTATTTTAAAGCTTTAATAGAACGATTTGCTCTGCAGAGATGAGACAGCTTATTGATGTTCTTACTTGAGGGCATGAACTCTCCTCCCTCTTGTATTTCCTGCTCATGAGCGCTCTGTTGTTTGGAGACAGCCAGGCTGTAACTAAGTGTGTGTGTGTGTGTGTGTGTGTGTGTGTGTGTGTGTGTGTGTGTGTGTGTGTGCAGCTGTTGAATTTAATCAGGACTTTACTTACAATATTTCTGTGTATTCCCTTCAGCCTCCCACTTTAGAAATGAACCGAGTAAAACAACTGTGGCCCTAATTTCGGTCAAACAAAAAAAGCATCGTTCAATGTAGTTGTAATGCTTTTGTTTGGCAATGCTAATGGGGGGGGGGTTAGTGGCTCCACTCCTCCACAGGTAGACTATAAGACTCACCATGCCGGTGTTGTGCCATAAATCGACTCACTGCCAAAAAATGATTAGCTTAGTTTTGTCCAGTTGGGAAGTTGTTTTAAGTGTTGCTATTTGTCTTAAACGTTCACAATGAGGATATATTAATCCTTTTTGCAATATTTGCGATTGAAAGATGGTTTGTGGTAAGAACTGGCTTTCTTTATGTTACAGCCTTGATACTAAAAAATAAATAAACTATGTAACGTTGTATAAATGTAAATAAACAATTCTCCAGCGATTTGATTTTTTCCCCTTCCTTTCTTTAGTGGCTAATCATTTTTTGGCAGCGAGTCGATTTATGGCACAACACCGGCAAATCTGCGTAATATTACCGCAGTGGTATGTCTATAAACGTTCCATGCCGGCATGGTGTTGCGCAAATTTTGCGACATTCGTTCCGCCTCGCTTGGTAGTAATATTGCGGTAATGGTCTGTTGTATGCGCCCTGGCGCAACAGAGGCAGGTGTCTTGATGACGTGGGGAGTCGTCGCTGAGCTCCGGCTGGCAAATGTGTTGAAAATGAAAGTAAACACGGGCAGAAAGGTTTGCTTTTTGAACAAAATCAGCTGAGATGGCAGACTGGAGCGCCGCAGCGCTCCACGAGCCTCTCTGTTAGAGCTGGAGCTCAGATCACCAGAGACCGCACAGGGACTGATGGGGACAGACGCCTTTAGGAGCTGCTTGTTAAAAAACTTAACGATCACGACTTCAATCACAATAAAAAGCAAATTATGTCCACGATAAACAGAAGTCTGCGTCAGCGCAGAGACCGCCCCCATACCCCCTTTATGCCGCCATCACCTAATCTTTTATAAAATTGCCACGATTGCACCACATTACCGCCACGGTCTGATCTTATAAACGACCTTTATCCTCCCCAGGGGGCCGCGGCAGATCCCGTTTAGCAAACGCTCTGGTCCTGTAACAACAGCTAAAAGCAGCAGAAATGGGCTGTGAGTTTGAAATTATAGCTAAAACTGTCTATTTACAGTAAACTCATCAAAATCTCAGTTGGTATGTTCTGGTTACCAGTAGATCAGTAAGTGGATCCCTTCTAGAGGCTTGCCTCAAAGAGACCTGTCTAAAACTCCCGATCCACTAATGTCCAGTCCAGTTGCATTTTGCAGTTATTGGGTGAGTGGGTGGAAAAAGTTTGTCTTTCTTCTTATGGCGACGGTGGCACAGTTGTTAAGTGCTTGCCCCGAAATCAAAGGTTGCAGGTTCAAGCCCCGCTCAGTCTGTTGCTGTCATTGTGCCCTTGGGCAAGTCACTTAACCCCCTTTTCCTGCTGGTGGTGGTCAGAGGCACCGGTGGCGCCAGTGCTCTGCAGACTCATCTCTGTCAGTGTGTCCCAGGGCAGCTGTGGCTACTTCGTAGCTCATCTCCACCAGGGTGTGAATGTGTGTGAATGGGTGAATGACTGATTGCATTGTAAAGCACCTTGGGGGGTTCCAGGACTCTAGAAGGTGCAATAATAAATATAGGCCATTTACCATTCATCAGTCAGCTCTTTATTCACCTGACTTCTCTGAAGGTCTCTGGAAGTTTGATCAGTTATAAAAGGCTTTGGCTGCTTTCCCTCTGTGATGTCACTGAGTACCAAATGTAGTCTGAGGTCATGCTCAAACATTCCACAGAGATCCACCCTATTATCACTGAACAGTTGACAACCAGAACAAGGATTTAAAATAATATACATTACCATATTTACCAATATCTTATGTTTGTAATCACCAGGGACTGGCTTTAACAGTCCACGGAAACGGTATTTCTCTAGAGCATATGCAGCATGGCTATAGACGAGTAAATTAAATCAACGTATCCAACACAACAAGAAAGGAAATCAATATCTTATTTTATTGAGTCAACTATCCAGCATTGTTATCCTAATGCACTCACGTCAATAATTTAATATTCATGGATTTTGGAGCTCTTGGTGGAAACCTTTATGCAATTAGGTTTGCTTTTTCTTTTCTCTCTTCTCTTTAAATCACAATTCCAGGTCTTATAATTGTATAAATGGATAATTAACACGTAGACCTTCCCACAGGCAGCAGTCACTAGAGGAGACAGTAAAATCAGAGGGTTTGATTTCTAAATCTGCTGCATCTTGGCTTCTTCACAGACCTTTCTGTGTAAATATTTTAAAAGTCACTGAGACATCTTTGGAGAATCACTCCCACAAAAATGGTTGTAAAATACTCAGTGAAAACGCCATTTTTGGTGCTGGCGCCTATCTGCAGCGGTCAATGGGCAATCAGGTGGGGTACACCCTGGACAGAGAGCCAGTCCATCTCAGGGCAACACAGAGACACACCTAAGGACAATTTAGACAGACCAATCAACCTAACAGTCATGTCTTTGGACGGTGGGAGGAAGCCGGAGAACCCGGAGAGAACCCATGCATGCACAGGGAGAACATGCTAACTCCACGCAGAAAGATCCCAGGCTGGGAAGCAAACCCAGGACCTTCTTGCTGCAAGGCAGCAGCTCTAACCACTGCACCACTGTGCAGCCCATATAAGAACATATCAGAAAAAAATGGTTGAGAGAAACAAACAAACAGGTCTTTGAGTACTTTCCATTCAAAAGTCCTTCGCTGTGCCTAAATGCATCTTTTCTGAGAATTCTGCTTCAGTGAATTATTTTTGATAATGGAACACACGATCTGTCCTTGATCAACGACCTCTGCTATAGTCATATAGAAAATACAACCATGTATTGTAACGGTTATACTCTATATTTAACAGACATTGTATTAAGCATTAGAATAATAGGCTTTCAACTCAGTGTTTGGTGGAAAGTGGCCTTCTGAGAATACCCAAAGAAACAGATTCCATCGATGCTGATTTCTGCACAAACATGGTGACATTCATTAATGCGCTGTAGATCTCCTGCTAACCCGGCTAGTTCTAAAACATTTATTCCTAATTCAGCCTTCCAAACAGACAGGACCACCTACTGAGTTAATTCAGCACAGGCGACATCAAATTACTTGGAAATGAGTTGTGATTGCTGAGGTGCCTGCTGCTGTCATGCCGTCACTCAAGTAGCAAACTGTTTGTGCCAATGGCTCCTCGGCACTTCTCGACACAGACAACAACACTGTTTTAAACTAGCCTTTTCACCCTCTGGAGGCAGGCGTTGCAGATTAGCTACGTTAAAACCTACCTACCTGCTTACTCCACACACGTGTTTCAAGAGCATTTTTTTAACTCAGAAGTACCCTGAAGGACTTACCTGTTCGTCCTTTCATCAAGACTTATTTTGAGCCTGAGAGGGTTAAAGAACTTGTGTAATCAACCTCAGAATGGTATCAGAGCACAAATGTTAAATGGCCATGTGTTTTCTCTAAAACCCCTAAACATTAAATAATCTCCATTTTTCTGTAGAAGACACATTTCTCCAACCAAGTGTCCTTGGAGAGCAAACTTGGCAGTTAAGTAATGTAGTTTGGTGAAGAAAACTTAACTGAGACTGCCAGACTAACCCTAAACTGGTGAACTCTTTAGCAGATCCCAATCCACAAAACTCAGTAATCATTCACTGGAGGCTGTTAATCGGTGGGGAGAATGAAAGAAAAACTAAGCAATGTGATGTAACACAATGATATTGACACAATTACCCAACAACACAAGGAACGTCATTGGTCTCTGATGAATTGCCCGGGGTGCCAGAAGAGCTTGAGAGGCACATTATGCTCCCAGCATGGATGTCTAATGTGTGGGAATAAATTAAAAATCCAACCAGTAGAGGTGCATTGGTTTGTCAGACCTCAGGGATAAGGCCATCAGCGTCTCTTTTGGGTGAAGGGTGAGGAGTAGTTTAGATGCGACAGTAGACCACCAAAAAGGTAAAATAATGATTTTGTTTAATGTTGATGTAGTTTTTTTTTTCTTGAACGCTGTTAAAGGCTTTCTCTCTGGAGACTGATGATCCTATGGTTGGACGCTTCTTGATGTTGTTTCTCTTCCCATTTGAAGACCATTCTGAATTCAGACAGAAAAACATAGCAAATAGTTACATATACAATTACATTAATTTAAGGAAAAAATGAAAACATTACTTTTCCAATTGGAGGACAAACAAGTGTAGGAGCAAAAGCCTAGGGCCCAAAGGATTAAGCAGGTTATAACCAGAAATACAGCAAACACAGTTTTATTTAAATCTACTGAAAGTCACGTGACCACTCATCTTCCTGAAAGTTGAGAATGCCAAGTGGCTTTGTGTGTGCACACATATGAATGAGAAATGACCTGCACTTGTATAGAGATGGAGGGCTCTGAAGCGCTTTACAGTACAATTCATCCATTCACACACATTCACACACTTTCTTGGCTATATTATAGCCAACGCTGGTTACACACCGACAGAGGCCAGAGTGCTGTACACGGGCAACATGTAGAACATTAACTCAAAATGTGGCTCAATAACCCTTCTCCGGGTCAGGGATGAGGTCCTGCCCCAAGTGGAGGAGTTTAAGTATCTCGGGGTCTTGTTCACGAGTGAGGGGAAAACTGGAGCATGAGATCGATAGGCGGATTGGTGCTGCATCTGCAGTGATGCGGGCGTTGTACCGGTCTGTCCTGGTGAAGAGAGAGCTGAGTCAGAAGGCGAAGCTCTCGATTTACCGGTCGATCTACGTTCCTACCCTCACCTATGGTCATGAGCTTTGGGTAGTGACCGAAAGAACGAGATCACAGATACAAGCGGCCGAAATGAGTTTTCTCCGAAGAGTGGCTGGGCTCTCCCTTAGAGATAGGGTGAGAAGCTCGGTCATCCGGGAGGGGCTCGGAGTAGACCCGCTGCTCCTCCACATGGAGAGGAGCCAGTTGAGGTGGCTCGGGCATCTGGTCAGGATGCCTCCTGGACGCCTCCCTGGTGAGGTTTTCCAGGCACGTCCAACCGGGAGGAGACCTAAAGGTAGACCCAGGACACGGTGGAGGGACGATGTCTCTCACCTGGCCAGGGAACGCCTTGGGATTCCCCCGGAGGAGCTGGCCCAAGTGGCTGGGGAGAGGGAAGTCTGGGCCTCTCGCCTTAGTCTACTGCCTCTCGCCTTAGTCTACTGCCCCCGCCACTCGACTCTGGATAAGCGGGTGAAAATGGATGGATGGATGGATGGATGGATGGATGGATGGATGGATGGATGGATGGGTGGATGGATGGATGGATGGATGGATGGATGGATGGATGGATGGATGGATGGATGGATGGATGGAATTCTCACTAAAATTTAAAAGTTTTTCTTCAGCACTTTGAATATTTAGTTAAATGAGCTGATTTAATCAGAAGTTAGAGTTAAGTTGTCTTGGTTTGAACATACTTCGATCACAGAATGACCTTTGTGTTATTGTACTACTCTGGTAGTAGGAAAGTACTTTTTGGTCCACAGGAAGAAGTATTGCTGTTATTCCATCTGAAACCGTAATCACCATGCAGCTGCTCGTGTATTCACAGCTATCCTTCTGAGCTAAATGACTTAATCACACGTTTTCATAAACACATTAACACACTAACACATATCCTCTGGCGTCATTGCTCACAAGCTGAATGAGGAAGGTAAATGCTGACTCACAGTCTTCTCATGAAAAGGCTCTTTGACTACTGAAGCCTGGGAAGGACATATAGTCAGCTATTTACTGGGAAGTTTGATATCAGGATACCGTTAATATCAGCATAAAAATTCAATATTGGAAAATATCTGTATCGGTTTTTAGACTTTTAATGACCTCTTCTACATACTAAACATGTGTTATATAAAACATTTTAACTACTTCTCTCTCAAAATGTCTAAGTATGACAGATCAGAGGTTTGTGAGATATTTTCATGTAGTGGGCACAACTTTTCAAGTAGAAATTTCCCTGTGTGGGAAATTCACAGGTCCTCACAGCACGTGGCTACATGTAGCTAGACAGCTAACCAGCGACAAAAACAAGAACCTTCACTCAAGGCTTGTTTTTCATAGGGTCTTTAGACATGTACCCATATACTGAGTACTGCATTGATGGTATTGTGTACCAGGATAATGCCAGTACCAGTTGCACTGAGGAGGTCTACAGTCTTACTGCTGAGGGGATGAACGACCTACGGTAGCGTTCTGTTTTACATCTGGGATGTCTCAGTCTGCCTCTGAAGGAGCTGTCCATGGTCTCCACAGTGGAACATACTGGGTGGAAGGGGTGTGTTTAGATGGAGGTCATCTTCACACACAAAACAAGCCAATATCAAGCATCTCTACTTTTTACAACATAAAGAATGCTGCAAGTAACTTTTAATGGTCATCTTTTACTTTATTTTCTCTGCCGTGAATGCATTTTGTCGAGGGATAGCTTCAGTGATTGAATCTTTTGTTAGATCATCCCATATGTTAGGAATTACGTGATTTCACATTGAATCTAGAGAACACAGTTCACATGAAAAGGAGGGTCAGGAAGTTAAGCCAAGTCCATACGAGCACAGCTTCTGGCCTCATTTCCCTACCAGCTGTTGTCTGTATTCCACCGAGACAAGATTTGTTTAGAATGATCTCAGCATTACAATAAGGAGGATGATTCTCCCTCATGCTTTCGTTAAGGCTTCAGCTCGATTTGGTAGCAACAAAGTTACTCGGCCACCGATGGCGCTGTTTAAAAGCAGTGAAAATGAAATGTAATAGTCCAACATTTTAATATAGAGACAGGAAATAAAGAGAATATTGTTCTGCGGGCCACATGTCGGATGAAGCTTAGAAATGCTATTGCCTCATTGTCACTGGAGCTGTTCTCCCTGGTTTAGCTGCAGAAGAAGCAATGACCTTTTCAGCACTGTACCACATCAGGTCGATTACACGCTGACTGTTCACCTCTCCCTTTTCCTCGGGAGAGGATAATACCAGCTCTCCCTTTTTTAAGTGATGAAAAGCAGATTTACCTTCGGTGTGATTTCTGTTCCCGACGGTCACTCTACCTGAAAGCAATCACCTGGAATGGCCGTTCCTTTACTCTGTGATTGAATATCAATAAATCTTATTATTTATTCATTGAACATAGAAGCAATAACAGCTTGCATGGAGTAGATTGGATTATTCTATGAGGTGGACTATAAGCTTGATGGTCCTAAATCACCATGCAAATGTTTCATTAGATACGTAGTTGGAGGGATTGGTAGAAGGTAAAGGTCTTTAAGACCTTTCAAAATGATGCTACCTATGAGCAGAAAGGCCTGGCAGGCAGGATTTGAACCTGGGACCCTTTTGGTTCAAAGCAACATTTCTACCAGCTGCATCCTTTTGTAGTCCTCTGGATATTTACCAAACCACTAATTCAGCATCCACTATTGCCTCCTATAGTGTGTCCGTGATCCCATTCCTGACTATGGAAGGATCCAGAAGAAAGGATTTTTGTCAATAATTTTAATAAGAAGAAGTGTGTAACTTTCAGCCCTGTTAAAATCCTCCAAGTTGTTCACTTGAAGAGTGCGTCGGTGATCCTTTACTTTGGCAGTGTGATCTATGACCAAACATTGATTTTACTCCTTTCTTTGTGTTTTTATGTCATTGGAGGTAGTCAGAACTCTTAAGATCACACTGGCTCAGAACTGTGTCTGCAGTCTGACTCCCACTGGTTCCCTATCCATTTATCTGTTCCTTTCAAACACAGAATTCTTTGTTTTTTCCCTTTTCAGCGACATTGCAAAGCAGTGATCATGCTTTATGCGTACACTATACTTCAGTAATTACCCGAGGCACCCTTTCTTCTTTTTATGCCAGATTGGAGCTTATAGCAACAGCCTTGAAAAGGCATTCTCAGATTTTTTTTCATGTGATGAGAACTGTGGTGAACATTGTCTTGTGTTTTCTCTGCTGCTTGAAGAGCTTGTTTTGCCTCATGAAAAAGGAAAACTGTAGGAAATGAACTGATTCGGACAAATGTGAATAGATTCCCTTGATGTGTCGGTGCATCAAGACACAATGGTTACACCCACAAAGCTGGTAATGAATGATCAACCTGTATTATTCCTTCATCTTCAATGCCATTGTTAAGCTGTGTCTGTGGTGGGTTTTCACTGATGTGACACGTTTATTATTCAATATCAAATAGAGGCTTACGCCCAGTTCTGGCTCC
This sequence comes from Nothobranchius kuhntae, assembly GCA_006942095.1. NCBI lineage: Eukaryota > Metazoa > Chordata > Actinopteri > Cyprinodontiformes > Nothobranchiidae > Nothobranchius > Nothobranchius kuhntae. The sequence continues at coordinate 520,691 of SSNQ01034385.1, read as the reverse complement.
TACAAAGACCGACGCACAGCTACCTGCAGACAGATACCCCACCAGCTTATCTGCTTCTAGCCAGGTGTCTAGTGTGATGAGGGCTGATTTTGTTACGATACGTGCATGTAGGGTTGTGTGAGCATGTTGCACTACACAGGTGGCCAGCAGCAAGAACAGGAGCAGCCAGTGAGTGGGCAGAACATCACCGAGCTCGAAATGCAGCATGGAGGTTTCCACTACACACTGCTGCTCTACGGCTGCTTGATGGACAGCATCTGCTTCAGCTGTTTCCATGTAGACGTGCATGGGCGCCAAAGTCATGACGCAAACAGACTTTGTCTGCATTTCCTGTGTTTAATAACAGCTGTGTTTTTGTCTGTTTGTGCATCTTCAAATTATATGATTAATAACAGAGAAGAGCACACACACACACACACACACACACACACACACACACACACACACACACACACACACACCACACACACACACACACACACACACACACACACACACACACACGACATGCTGCGGCGTGGATGGAGGTGTGGATGGTTTATACACGAGCCACAGATCTACTAGGTTAAGGGACAGCAGTAGCTCAGGAGGTAGGAAGAGTTATCTGATAATCGGAAGTTGCCGGTTCAATCCCGGCTCCAACCCCGGTTCAAACCCCATTTGAAGGGAATATTCTGATTGGTGTAAAGAATGCATGCTATTAATAATAACAGGTCATGATCTAAAGCTAAAACCAGGGCCGAATTCCCTCCAGATATATTTTGTTTTTATAAAAATACCAACAACAAATAGAAAACTGGATTGGACTTAAATCTGGAGTCACATAGTTTTGCAAGTTCTGTACGCTCACACATTCAAGGCGAGTGAGGGCTAGTGTCTCATAACTTTTGGTTGTTCAGTGAGAAACAAAGCCTGATATTTCTTCCTAGACATTGATTTTCTCACACGATTCATGTCTGTGTGATCCAGTCTGGTCTGACAGAAATATCTGAAATGAACACAGTTTTTGTGGTATCTAGGCATGTAAGGGTATACAACAATAAACATGAAGGGTTACAAAAGCAATTTGCATTTCCAAAATTCTGTCAGACCAGCTGGTTTCACTGACTGGGCGATGACTGACCTCTGAGAAAGGATCAAACATTAATTCATTTTGAGAGCTCAGACTAAATTGTTGTTGTCCAGGTAACACCATCCATCCATCTGTTTTCTGTATTCCCTGTTCAGGGTCACACAGAGCCGCTGCCTCCCTCCAGCAGGCTGCCACATACCTGGCTGTGTGGAATAAATCACCTCTTTTAACCCGGCTCATGGGTCATGATAGAAACAGCTAATGATGCAAAATAGCAATTAATACGGTAGCTGTTGTTGAGCAGGGAGACAGTTCCACTCAGACCACTGGTCTCTTGTTTTATAAACACTGTTATAAACCACAGTCTGTGTTTGTTGATGTTTTATTTTCTGATCTGTCCATTTTTGTAATTAGAAATCAGCTGAAACGGGTTTTCTATTGCCTGTATGCAGAGGTTAATGTCAGCAGATGGTCGATAAATGCTGCCAACTTTTTGGGCTGAGTTTCATGGCCTACCTTATCAGAGTCAGAGGACTTTCCCTTCCCCTGTGCCACCAGTAACAACAGTGAAAGCATGACATTTGAGGTAGCAGTAGCTCAGAAGGTGGAGCAGGTTGCCTAGCAACTAGAGGATTGCGGGATCGATCCCACACACCACGACACAGTTTCTCATAAACAATGAAGACGGCGACTGAAGTGGAGTTCGCTGCGGCTCTTTCCTCTGTAAATGACTTGGACACGTCTTTAAAACCACAACGAGTAGAAGCGCTAAAACATTTCTTCTAAAAAAACGTTGCGCCGTCACCAGACGCTTTTTCTGACTACAACTAAAAATCTACAGCACTGTGCAGTACCCGGTTCTGATTGGTTATTTCTGAGCTGGCTAGTCCCGCCCCTCATGAGCCTCTCTGCCTTTGACTAACCAGACTAGTTCTCTGTGTAGAACTAAACAGAGAGAGTCTAGCAGGCCAGGCTAGGTCAGAGGGGCCTCTGGCCTCGCCTCTGTCAGTCAGGCTGTGGCTACGTAGTAGCTAACCATCACCAGCAGTGTGTGGAAGTCAGAGAGCATAAATCATGGAAAGTGCTTTGAGTGCCCTGAAAAGCGCTAAATAAATGTAATTCATTATAATTATTATTATCATCCTCCTCATTATTTCTATTGACGTTTCTGAACCTAATGCATTTTGAACACTGAACTGAACCAACTCTTGAGTGTTACATTGGTGCACTGCACAGTATTAAAATCAAACATTTAACCAAAGTAAATCAAACACATACAAACAGACCAAGGATTACATATAAAATGGGTAAATAAATGACATTTAAGTTCACAATAGAGCATTTGTTAAGCCCTGTTTCTTCAGGAGCATTAGTATGAATTCAAGTAGAAGTAAAACATCTTTCTGAAAATGATTAAAAATTCTATTATATTATAACCATTTTATTATATTTACTTTATTATTTATTATAACCACTGAGCGTAACACCAGTTCAGTGACCTGGGGTAGGGTGTCCGCCCTGGGACAGGGAGTTTGTTGTTCAAATCCCGGTTGGGTCAACCCAATGCCTCCCTGCTTGACTCTCAGCATTTAGGGGTGGGTTCGGGAGTTAAACCACCAAATAGTTGTGAGCTGAAGCTCACCGCTCCCCTCAGGATGGGTCAAATGCAGAGATGAATTTGACCAGTGTCGTCGTCGTCGTCGTCGTCTTCCTCCGCTTATCCGGGTCCGGGTCGCGGGGGCAGCATCCCAACTAGGGAGCTCCAGGCCGTCCTCTCCCCAGCCTTGTCCACCAGCTCCTCCGGCAGGACCCCAAGGCGTTCCCGGACCAGATTGGAGATGTAACCTCTCCAACGTGTCCTGGGTCGACCCGGGGGCCTTCTGCCGGCAGGACATGCCCGAAACACCTCCCCGGGGAGGCGTCCAGGAGGCATCCTGACCAGATGCCCAAACCACCTCAACTGGCTCCTTTCGATCCGGAGGAGCAGCGGTTCTACTCCGAGTCCCTCCCGAATGTCCGAGCTCCTCACCCTATCTCTAAGGCTGAGCCCGGCCACCCTACGGAGGAAACTCATTTCGGCCGCTTGTATCCGCGATCTCGCTCTTCCGGTCATTACCCAAAGCTCATGACCATAGGTGAGGATTGGGACGTAGATCGACCGGTAAATCGAGAGCCTGGCTTTCTGGCTCAGCTCCCTCTTCCCCACGACAGATCGGCTCAGCGCCCGCATCACTGCAGACGCCGAACCAATCTGCCTGTCGATCTCCCGATCCCTCCTACCCTCACTCGTGAACAAGACCCCGAGATACTTAAACTCCTCCACTTGAGGTAGGACCTCTCCCCCGACCCGGAGTTGACCAGTGTGTGGTGACTAATGGGACTTTTACTTTATTTGTATATATAATATAATTAAAAATTGCAGTGAAGGTACAATAGCCAGTTGCCAAAACACGCCAGCAAAACCTCGTTTCTTAACAACATCTTCATGAACACTATAACTGAACCTTATAGTGCCCCTGCCTTGGCAGCAGCATCTTCCCAATATACTCCTGATTTCTGAGACTGGATGTTGACAGTTTTCCTAGCTAGATATCCGTGGATACGCCAGACTTTTTCACGGCTCAACTACAGAGATGTATCGGCCGATGGCGGCATGTGTGAAACAGTGAACACATGTCTGTGTTTGTGATCACTGCTGCAAAACAATTCATACAGCATTCACCAACACCAACTGTTGATATTGAATGAGCAACGATATTTGTAAATTAAATTTAAAAAATGTATCACTTCAAATGACAACAGAGACTGAGCTCTATGTGTGGTCTGGATCTGTTATGGGAGCACTGGTTAAGCTAGTCTGGCTCAGGGTTAGCAGTCGAGCAAGAACCAAGCACTATTGCTGCTTTTTGAACTCCTTATTAGGTTTTTGGGCAGCGCTCCATCGTTGTCCCTGAAATACAAATTTGAAAGTAAAATAAAGTTGATCAGAGACTCCACAGGGAGTTACGCTTAGTGACGATGTTCTTTAGCGTAAATGTGAATACAATGCATCCAGCGTGCCGATCTCACATCTGAGAACTCTTAAATGGTCTGTTAGGAATTTTGAGGAGAGTTTCATTGCCTGAGAAGGTCATAATCCTAAGTGGCCAAATGTTTTTGTAGTGCCGGTGTCTGACATTGTTGTGTTTAGGTTATGGGAATTGCACCTGACTGTCTGACCAGCATGATGGAGACAGAAGAAAAGTAACCTTTCTGTTCCCTCTGCTGAAGATCTCCTCGTGTTCTCAGGTTTTTGGCAGTAAGCCCCAAGTTCAGACAACCTTCTCTGATGTGATTTGTCAGTGGCACATCAGTAGTTCACAGATCCTCACAGTACTACTCAAAGAGTTTAAAGGGTGAAGTGAGGGGTGAGCAGTGCATCCACTAAGGCCTGCCCTCGGTGCACGCTTCCAAGTCACAGGCAATTCTCCTCAACAGATAAGTCCAGCAGCATGTTACGAGTGCGACATGTGCTACTCAGACCAGCCTGATAAATAACCGAAACACATGTTGTAGTGAACAGAGTTTAGAGGGCAGCTTTGAGCCTCAGCCTGGGAGACAAAGCTTTTTTCTCAGACTGCTCAATGTTCTGCCTGAAGGTAGGAGCTACCCTCCAGAGGAGAGAGGCTGCTGATCGTCGTGTTCAGAGCAGATACATCTCTGCAGAAAAGCAAAACTACTCATATGATTGGGACATCAGTAAAACTGCCAAGTTCCTCAGTGTTAGTTTAAACCTTTTTAATCTAACCAAATGACACTCAATCGCAGAATCCGCTGATGTTCGTGGGTGCAACATAAATACTAACCCGTGCTGCTAAACAAACAAAAAAACTACGGTTTTCTGGAATATGTGGCTCATTTATTGGAAAATAAACAGTTGCCTCCCAAAAGTGTTTCAACAAACAAAGAACGTGAATTTAAATGCAGATTATACACAGCACTTAGTCTGTATGACGAATACACTGTCTCGTTTTTTTCATGTCTTTTTCCACTTCCTGTGAGACTGGTGGGGCGGAGCCTATGCCCTCTATGGATGAGCCACCACTGGTCAGACTGGTGGTCTGTGGCCTGTGGGAGACAAAGACAAAAATGACTATTTATTTTTAAATACACAATTTATGGAAATAACATAGAAACAAAGGACACATAAGTAGGAAAAGTCTGAAAGCCAGGACGATGTGAGCTCCATCTAACTGAAGTTATTTCATATACGAACATATGAAAACAGTCAAAAGGACAGAATGTCTTTGGGAGTTCTAGTTTTAAAAGACCTTTAAAAATTCCTTAAAAATTGATCCTATGATTTTGTGCAAACATTAGAACAGTTTCAATAGACCATGCAACTATTAGGTCATACTCGGACCCACGACCCAGGGCGAGAACCGCAACTGAAGGTCATCCTTTAGAGCTCCAGGGGGCACGGCAGACAACTATTATAACTCGTTTCAGTGCCCATGGTTGGGATTAAAAATGGTCAAGTACAAATCACAAAGCTTTCAATCACCCAAAGGTTTTAATCATGATTAAGAGGATCCTTACTTGTCAACCGTGATTAATTCCAGATTAAAAATGTACCGTAACATATTGTTTATTCTTTCTATAACTTCTAAGATGAGCTTGATACAAATATTCTTCATGCAAATGCATGTTTTGCTTATTCCAACAAACAAAAAGATCAAATTCTTGTGAGAACTGGAGTGGTGGACCATAGGAAGAAAAGCCAGTTAAAACTGGAACACAGTGCTGCTTGACTTGATACCAGAATTGACAGATCTATTGAAATTCAAGGTGTGCCTTTATCTTTTTCTGTCAAAATACACATTTATGCTAAACTAAACTTAACATGTAACTTCTGAGCAATGTTCATGTTTCCTGCTTTTGCACAAGAATCTCAGATTTGTTCTGACGATGAAAATCTGCATGCCTCCGAAGAGAGAAAAGTAACGAGCAAAGAAAAAAAAAACATCACAGAAGTCATTACTTGATATTCTTTGTGACAAATATGAATTATTGAAAGTAAAATGGAGCTTGAAGCTGTTGGGAGTAATTTATGTCAGCAGAGAAAAACAATACACTTTGTAATAGCCTTCGAGTAAAGATCCATCCTTTCTGCTCTGCATCTGTCTTCACAGCAATATTGGATTTCAGTTGAAGTAGGCTGGAAACAGCGGCCTAAAGATGCAGCCATCGCCCACCTTCTTCCTCTGTTCTGAGTCATTATTGGTAATGAGATCGTTGAGCTTTTGCTTGCAAAGACATTTTTAATAACTCTTGTAGCCATCTGTGATTAATAAATACATCAGTCATAAAAGAGAGGGTGAGTTACATGTATATATATAAATATCTGTGGCTTCCTTCTGACCAGTTGTAGTTATTAATTACTTATTTAAAAAAAGTAACTGAATTAGAGCCTGAGTATGCAACATTATAAAAGTCAAGTTTCAATTCTATGAATAATTGGATGTTTTTCTTAGCATTTGTGCTCCCTCGCGGGAGATACGCTCCAAAAATAACCCGAAATGGGCAAAATCCACAAAGATTATAGATGACTGTAGAGCTAATTGGGGTCACACACACACACACACACACACACACACACACACACACACACACACACACACACACACACACACACACACACACACACACACACACACACACACACACACACACACACACTTATTCAACAGTTTTATTTCCAGCATGCACGCATGGGTGAACAATTGTATTTGCACACACTCATTCCAGCGTTTCGGGCTCTAACTGCAAGTCTCTCGTCATCACATTGTGGAGACTTGCGTCTCCTCCTCCTGTATGTAAAGATGCAGGAGCGCTGATTACTAATGCGTTCCAGCCACGTCACGGTGCACTCCTGCTGACCCAGCTGCTTCCCTCTGCTCATCCCTGTGCACCACCACAATGTTTTAACCCTCTGGAGGCAGGCGTTGCAGATGTGCAACGTTAAAACCTACCTACGTGGTTACTCCACACACGTGTTTCTTGAGTGTTTTTTAACTCAGAAGTACCCCTGAAGGACTTAGTTGTTCGTCCTTTTATCAAAACGTATGTTGAGCCTGAGTGGGTTAAGGCTGTAATACCCCTCACTACACACTCCATACAGTCTTCTCTCTAAACGCTCTCAAATTCAAACTTTGTCGTTGGACGCAGACTAAAATGTGGAACAAAAGCATGAAAAATTGCACACAAAAAATCTGCGAAACTGCAAGGCCACGAAAAGTGAACCGCGTTACAGTAAAGGGCCACTGTACTCATAATCTAGTAGCAGCATTCCTTTAAAGAACAATGATTACATAAGTAACACCAGAACAGGCACAACTCTGATCCAAACTGGGCCAGACCCAAATCCAGAGGTGCTGAAGCTGGGTTGTGAAGATGCACACTTAGTTCTCGTAACACGTGAGCACCCATGACGTCTGAGACAGACGTGAACAGAACTAGAGGAAGGATCAGGATCGCTAACATCACACCTGCAGCGGTGACATTGATGACAATAAACAAAGAACACTTCAATCAACAAAAGCAGTGAATGACCAAAAGAGATCTAATCAATATTTGGTGTGACCACCCCTTTCCATGAGAAACGCATCAATGTCTCTAGCTACACAACCTCTTCACTGTCTCTTTATGTCATTCCAGACACACTCCATGATGGTGAAATCAGGGATCTGTTGGGCCAGACCATCACTTCCAAAACTTCTAGTTCTTGTTGTTGAAGATGAATCTTAATGACCTTTGACCGTTGGTTTGGGGTCACTCCCCTTGTTTGTGTGAAGTGATAAAAATCAACAGTTATTGTTTATATTTGTGAAGCAGCCTTTGTTCACTATATGATAATGGCACGTGTCATGGGGAACATGTTGAAAATGATCAGAATATGTGAAGTAAGTGAAATATGTATAAAATATAACATTTAGCGTTTGTTGATTTGTACATGAAGTTCATGTCAATATCTCGTGGGAAATATGATACACATATTTCACATGTTTGACATATCATTTACAGTCTGAAAGATGCGTTATTAGTCCCAGAGGGAAATTAGAGTTTCAGTACACACGATTCTGAGATCAGACATACTTAATAGACACATGACAACAATTGGTGACTGTGGTCATTCACAACCCTGAGTCACGCTACCTTAATAGAGGCCAGAGGGTTACATGAGGATTGGGTCAGGTGGAAGAAGAAAAGGCACTTCAGAGTTACCCTCCACAGGGAGGGCAGCTTTGCTCTGCAACAAACACCTCAGACAGAAATGCAACAGACTTCAGACATCACACAACATAAGTGTCCACTAGGTGGGGAGGTAGGGTTGGGACTCTCCACACGTCAGTGCGTGCAGCCGCGATAAGCAGCGCTCGTCACCTCCGTCTGGACAGGGGAGGGTGGTCGTTGGGTTTAGAGAGCACAGTGACTCCTGGAACGATTCAACGGCCTTCACCGGTCGCAGTCCTGCCCAGGCTGGGATAGGGAGGCAGAGTTGCCATGGTGACAGCAGCATTCCACATTTCTCCTGAGGGGGGAGTTTTCACTTCAGCCTCACAGGCTCAAGGGCACCAGATCCAGATAAGAATTGTTTTGGGACCAGACAGAGATCATTTCCTCTCTGTCTTAACGTTCCGTTGGTCCTCAACCCCTCTGAATCCAATAATGGCGTAATTAATCTATCCCAATCCGTCTGAATCTCAGCCAAAGTTCCAAGCTTACGACTCATCTCAACAGTTATATGAGTTTGTGCGTTCACAGCGCGGTGTAATCCATCCCTGAGCTCCGGGATTGAGCCAATATTCCTCGACAGTGTCATGACAGTCTTTCACCCTCCTCTGCTTCTGCTGCCTCCTCATCAAGCCCTCTACCACTTCATTCATCTCACCTGTTCCTGTCATCAGCTCATTACACACACCTGGTCCCCCTGCTATGTATTCACCAGCCAGCCACCAGTCCCCTGCCAGATTATTGAACACTTTTTGTTAGTAGATCTTCCAGCCTTGCACCTTGCCTTCACAGCCTCTGGACCTCGTTTTTTGCCTGACCTGCCTTGAACTCTGCCTGCCACCACGACCCTCGCCTGTCTACTACCACGTCTCCAGCCTGCTCCCTGTACCTGCTTGTCCCGATCTGGTTTAGACCCACGTCTCCTCTCCGACTCTGTCTCCTGCCTCGCCCTCCTCTGGTAACGCTACATCAATAAAGACTTTTTATGAAACTTTTACTGTGTTTGGTGTCATCACGGGTCTTCCAAGTTCTGGTTGTGACAGACAGCTCATTAATTTTCCAGTAAGCCAGATAACCACTCAGGTCAAAAAGCAGGAAACCCGACACCAACACCACGAATATCCAGACGTCTTCAGCATCCTCTACAGACAGTTGGGAGAGGCAGATCAGGTTCAGGTTCTGCTGTTTCCAGAAGTCCATGATATGCCCAGCTGGCCTTCTCCCGTTCTCATTGTTGAAAAATGTTGTCAATCGCGTTGAGAGACCAACTGACCAGGTCCATTTTTAATAATTTCCAGTTTCCAGAAAACATGCAGAAGCGCCGTACACCCAAAGACAGACAAAAAGCCTTGGGATAAGATCGGGAGGAGAGGAGGAAACAAGTGTCTGTACTCTCCAAGAACCTGTCTTTATCTTTGTTTTTTACTCTTTCTTTCTTTATGGGGGCACCTTGGCACCTCTATTGGTTTGGTAAAAATGTTAATGAAAGCATATGCTTTAGCGTCTAAACCATATTTATAGCTTTATTAACCGCTTAAGTAGAGTATACTAGGTGCCACATATGCCTCGAACCCAAATTCTGCTTCCCTGGTTCTAAAATTCCTCGTTGTAGGAGAGGAAACTCCGAGCGCTCACTACTCAACAGCTCCAGCATCACAGTGGTGGCACTTTTGGAGATCTATGATGGTGTTTATGAGAAGCTTGAAAAGGGCATTTTACAGATTTATGGATGACAGGGCTGTGTGTGTGTGTGTGTGTGTGTGTGTGTGTGTGTGTGTGTGTGTGTGTGTGTGTGTGTGTGTGTGTGTGTGTGTGTGTGTGTGTGTGAGCCAAAGGGCTTTCCATACCCCCACCCTTTCGATATCAACGGCCTGTCAGAAGAAGAAATTGACATGGTGGGTTGTGTGTGTGTGTGTGTGTGGGTGGGGGGTGGGGGTGGGTTGGGGGCATTTAAATGCATAAGTAAAAAGGTCACGTCAAGCTATTATCGTAAAAGTTCATTAACTTTTATTTGTTCAAAAAACATGTCCACATAATTAAAATAAGTGAGACCGAGCTAATGAAATTAGAATGAAGCATGATGGAGGGGAAGCAAAGCATAATAACACAGGGCTTACACGTATCCAGGACTTAATTGCACATTATTGGCAGGTGACCTTTGAAGGAGATTGGTGCAGATCCCCAGGTGTGTTCTGTGCAGTGTGGGTTTACTTTGTCTCCATCGTTGTGTGTGTTACCTTTGTGCTACCAGAATATTTAAGCATACAGCATTAACTTATGCGTGCGTGTGGCAGGGTGATACAGTAACAGAGAGGTCTTATTGCTTCTTTGACGTCCATTTATTGGGCCTATTATTACCTGCTGGAGAGGAGGTGGAACAATAATATCTTTGACAAATGGCAAGTTGTCATCCTTGCTTTCTCTGCACTGTGTTCTATAAAACGTGAGATATTGCACGCATGCATATTTTAGCAGCAACTTTAATGGTGAGGTTCTCTTGGTTGTCTCTGCTAAAACGATGAAGAAAATGAAGAGCTTCCACAAAGGCAGCATGAACTGACTTTATTAAAAATCTTCAACATGTAGAAATGGAAATAATTGGTTAAAATGTGCTTAAACGAGTGCTGAGATGAAGCTGCACATGCTCAGTTCGATGTGGGCTGTCTCCAGCATTGTTTAACTGAAGGCAGTGAGTATATTTGTATGTGGGTAATTAGCTGGGGTGGCCCATAAAAGATGATAGATGATGCCTGATCTCATGTTGATGAGACTGGAAATCAATTTTCATCCCGTTTCATCATTGCATCTGTCTAATATACGTTGTCAGTCTTCAGATAGAAATGTGAGGCTGAGGCCTGGCAGTGATGCTTGAGATGTTGTAAAGACATTTAATAACGATTGATCTGGGTGGATCAAATCTCCTTTAAAGGTTTATCAGCAATGTTCCCATGAAGCTGCAACACCTCACCTTTCCAGCCAACATGAAGCCTGGCTTTGTTCCACTGACGGGAGGCAGGTTTGTAAGCATCACTCTTTGCTCGTGGTGTGTGTTCAGATAGCCTGGCAGCCTGTTTGTTTGTTTACACCCTGTCTAGGTCAAAGCAGATGCTCACACTCTTCTGTCTTTGACTCTTTCAGTGAGCCTGACAATCAGAGGCTTTCTGACTGACTGAAGTGTGCCTGTTCCTCTTTTGTGAGCTACAGAGTCCCAAAAAGTAGCCCAAAAGACGGATGTTGAGATATTTCTGGTGTTATAGTTGCAAAGGGCTACGGCTGGCCACATATAGTTCCATTAGTAGCCACACACACTCTGGCATGTGGTGAAATTTGTTCTCCGCATTTGATCCATACCCTGGGCGAGCAGTGAGCTGCAGACACGGCCGTGCGTGGGAACTATTTAGTGGTAGCAACATCTCTTATTGCTGAGTGTCAAGTGGGGAAGCACTGGGCCCTATTGCCAAGTCTTTGGTATTGCCCACCTGCAGATTTGAACCCACGATCTCCAGTCTCAGGGCATATACTCATACCGCTAGGCCACTGAGATGGTTTATACAGAATACCATGTCAATTGTAGACGAGTAAGCTCAAGTGAATATATTGCTAGCACATTATACTATCAATAAAATGTATTGCTTACTTGAAGTTCTGGGAGATTGTGCTGCAAAATATAAATGGTAAACAGTAAATAGCCTGTATTTGATATGGCGCCTTCTAGAGTCCTGGAACCCCCCAAGGTGCTTTACAACACAATCAGTCATTCACCCATTCACACACACATTCACACACTGATGGTGATAAGCTACGATGTAGCCACAGCTGCCCTGGGGCGCACTGACAGAGGCGAGGCTGCCGAGCACTGGCGCCACCGGTCCCTCCAACCACCACCAGCAGGCAACGTGGGTTAAGTGTCTTGCCCAAGGACACAACGACAGCGACAGACGGAGCGGGGCTCGAACCTGCAACCTTCCGATTACGGGGCGAGCTCTTAACTCCTGTGCCACCGTCGCCCCAAAACGAGAAGCTATTCGTCCAAATAACACATATTTATAATGTGGTTTATATTTTGAGTATTTGGGTGTAACCAGCATTCGGACGCGTAATAACCATTGAAACAACATCAAACCGAGACGTTCCTTCATGATTGAAAAAAGTTCCAAAATGAAAGTTGAACCAACGTCTTTTCTGGCAGTGACATAAACGTCTTTTAGCGCGTCTCATTTGGACCTTTAATAATTCAAATGTAGGCTTCTTTTTATAATTCTATAATTGTAAAAAACAAAGTAGGAAGGATCATCATTGTTTTTTCTAGGGCATACATACCTCAGCGTGTAAACCTTGAACTAAGGTTTATTTGGGATGAGATGCTTCTTTGACCTGGCTTGCTTGCTTCATTTGCTAGCACTCGAGGACACAAAACCTATTTTGGTCTTCTGTCATCATTATCAAAACAGGGCCAACAGTAGCCCAGGGGTTAGGACTTTACCCTGTAATTGATGGGATGCTGTTTCAAACCCAGGCTCATCCTTGTCAGTCAATGTGCCCTTGGGCAAGACATTTCCCCTACCTTCCATGCCTGTGGTGGTCAGCTGTATTGGTAGGGCTGATTACGTGGCAGCCCTGTTTCCGTCAGCGTGCCTGTCATGAGGTTTATGATGGCAATAATCAGACCAAATAATGTCCGGTTTTCATGGGGTGTATTGTGATCATCTTTCCCACCTTGGTGTACACATTTCCAAAAACCAGAGTGAAAAAAGAAAACATAGCTACCAAGGAGACAATTTAAAGAGCAAGTCACCTCCTACCAAAGTCTCCCATTTCCTGTTTGAAAAATGCGCTACAAGGAGGCGTTGCCTGGCAGACCAAGAGGGCAGAGCCACAAACACACACACACACACACACACACACACACACACACACACACACACACACACACACACACACACACACACACACACACACACACACACACACACACACACACACACACAACAACAACAACAACGACATTATGTCATCACCGTGGACAAGCTCTACGTAAACAAGCTGTACAAGTAGTGACAGACTGGCTCTATTAGCCCAGCACCAGGAATTCAGGGGGTTTCAGCATGTCAGGCTTAAATAGCTGCAAGAGCCATGTTTGATGTTCACTCGTTCCCTCACCATCTCACACGCCGACCACCTTTTCCTTTTTTTCTTTATTACCTTTATTAATCGTTCCTCTTCTTTCATTTTGCTGCTACTGGAACTTTACATCAGCATGGCACAACTCTCTTACACTGCGTCAGCATGCACACGACACGTGCATCACACACACACACACACACACACACACACACACACACACACACACACACACACACACACACACACACACACACACACACACACACACACACACACACACACACACAACAACAACAACAACGACATTATGTCATCACCGTGGACAAGCTCTACGTAAACAAGCTGTACAAGTAGTGACAGACTGGCTCTATTAGCCCAGCACCAGGAATTCAGGGGGTTTCAGCATGTCAGGCTTAAATAGCTGCAAGAGCCATGTTTGATGTTCACTCGTTCCCTCACCATCTCACACGCCGACCACCTTTTCCTTTTTTTCTTTATTACCTTTATTAATCGTTCCTCTTCTTTCATTTTGCTGCTACTGGAACTTTACATCAGCATGGCACAACTCTCTTACACTGCGTCAGCATGCACACGACACGTGCACACACACACACACACACACACACACACATATATATATACATAAATATATATATATATATATATATAAATTTACACACATACACACACTCTAACTTAACCTCTAAGCCAGATCTCTGTATCGCCCCACCCCATGTCAAATCTACATATTTCTCCTGACTTTGGAAGACCCCAAGAATTAAATTTGCAACACAAGGTTACACTCTATCATAATTAACGGTTTCATCATACGACCACAAGCACTATTGGGTCTGTCCATTTACTATTATTATTATTATTATTATTATTATTATTATTATTATTATTATTATTATTATTATTATTATTATTGTTGTTGTTTTAAAAATTTAATATCAAATGAATTTATTTGCTCATTTGACCTTATTCACATGAAGGTGACTCACACCACAACTATGGGAGCACTAAAGTTTGTCTCATGGAATATACATGGAGCTGTACATCTTATTTATACAGCACTCATCACAGACAGAGAAATCACAAAGTGCTTCACATAGATCAAAACAAAACAAATCATAAAGTTATTAAATCATAATGATCTTAAAACAGAAATAAATTTAAATCAGGAAAAAAGTCATAAAATTATAAAGTACCATTAAACCAATGAGTGAAAATTACATATATGAATTAAAAATAAGAAAATCAAAGATTTAGTTAAAAGCAGCTCTAAATAAAAGGCCTTTAGCTGTTTTTTAAAGTGTCCAGACTGTCAACGCTGCGTAAGGATAAGGGTAGATTCCAAAGTTGAGGTGCAACAGTCTGGAAGGAGCGATCACCTCGACTTTTGTATCTGGTCTTTGGACCTTCTAGAAGGTTCTAGTGGGTGGACCTGAGGGCTTGGTTGGAGCATAAGGCTTTAACAGTTCAGTAGTATTGGGAGGAGCTTGGCCATGTAGAGCCCTGAAAGTTCTAGTCAGGACTCTAAAATGAACTCGGAAGTTAACGGGTAACCAGTGCAGAGACATCAGAATAGGAGTGATGTGTGCTCTTCTGTTGGCTCCAGTTAGGAGCCTCGCTGCAGAGTTCTGGACCAACTTAAGGCAGTCAAGGGCTTTTTTGTTAAAACATGTGAAAAGTGTGTTACAGTCATCTAGACGATGGTTTGACACCAACCTTTGCTGTTTGGAAATATTTCTTAAGTGACCAATGTAACACAACTTTAGTGTTAATGCTCTTTGGACATTGAGTTTTGTATTGTTAAATGGAGACCCTTCTATTTGCCCCGGGAATTTACCATCGTCATCATTGTGGCTGTGCCCATTCCACCCAGCGCTGATACTAAACAAGCGCTAAACACCCTCTACAGTGCCATCAGTGGCATGCAAATTACTCATCCAGAGGCCGTCATTATTGTTGCTGGGGATTTCAATCAGGCAAACATGAAGACTGTTCTCACATCTCAATGTTCTCACTAGATCCACATCTGAAAACCTCCTGGCTGTTCCTGGAACCAGACTGAAAACCAAAGGGGACAGGGCCTTTCAGACTATTGCACCCAGACTTTGGAACAGTCTACCTTCAAATCTCCGTCTCTCTAACACTGTAGAGGTCTTTAAAAATCATCTAAAAACTCCTTTTCATCCAGGCGTTCCCTCCCTAAATGTTCTAAAAGATGGCTTTGTTCGGGTCCACACCTTCACTTTGTTTATACTCATGATTTTATTTTCTACGTTTATCACTGCTATTGTTTTTCTGATGTTTTTATTGGTTAGAGGTATTTGCCCTGATCTTTATCATGTTGTACAGTGCTTTGTGATTTATATCTGTGAAAGGCGCTATATAAATAAACTTTTACTTACTTACTTACTTACTTACTTACTTACTTCTCCCAAAATTCCATCAGCATGTAGACGTTTCAACCAGAGGAAAAAAGTCACTGGACCTGGTCTACACTAGCATCAAGAAGGCCTACAGAGCAGCCCCCTGAGCCCACCTTCGATCCTAGGATCATCTTTAGCCGTTTTTACAGGACCAGAGCGTTTGCAAAACGGGATTTGCTACGGCTCCCTGGGGAGGATTTTGACATTTATAGTAGCAAAGCTGAAGTTAGAATAAACTGCCAACAAGAATCTTTCAAACCAAGACGGGATAAAGGGAGGTTGCTGGGCGGCCCCCCGCATTTGACGTAAAGGGTTGCACATTCAGCGTCAGACGGAAGACATGTCAGACTGATGAAATGTCTTTTTCAGGACCTTTAGCTTTGATGTGACCTGCTTTTTGTCCCACTTGACGCCCCGCTCAGCCGGTGTTTTCACCACTCTGTTGAACAGCTGGCTGTCTCTCACCGTCCCCGTAAAAAGGCGACTAATCTGTTCGTCCGCTTGCGCGGCCAAAAGCTCCATGGTCTCCGCTAGGGATGGTACCGAATTCGGTACTTTTTAAGGTACCGACCGAATTCCATAGTACCGACCGAGCACCGATTCACGTCATTTTAAACGGTGCCTCGTTTTGGTACCCGTCCATCATAACAAGAACTTGCCAGGACAGCTGCGCATGCGCAAGAGCGATATGTCGCCCACAGTCGCTCCAAAAGGATTAGCAGGGCTGTCGCACGTTTAGCTGTCAGAGGCGAGGGGCTCATGCGGCAATATTACTACGAGGCTAAGCGCATCAGAATCGAGTTTTATCGAGGTTTTGGACCCTGGCTCTTGAAAGAATTGGAAGTCGATAGGAGTTAGAATCCAAACAAGGAACTGGAATCAGAAGCAGAATCATTCAAATTCAAACAATGCCCAACCCTACACACGTGGTGGTTGGGAGGTGCAGGGATCCCCCTTGCTACCCGAGAGAGTTTGCAGCTGTTCACCGTGCCCTTCAACTCTTCTTTTCTGGGGTGAGAATGAGAGTTAGGGGGACAAGGGGAGTGTTGAAGCATGGGTAGGCATGTGGGTGTCTGTGACATATTTTGTATTCATGCATGTGTGCTGCGTCAGTAATAAGTGACTTCATGACCTTCCTCCCAGTTCAGTCAGTGTCTATCGTCTAGGATGTGATAAGAGTTCCTGGCAAACTGATACAAGGATTTCACAGACCCATGTGAGGAATGTGGGAAGGAGGGGGCAGAGCAGCAGTTTTGAAAATATTCAGCCCTCAAGGCCAGGATAGGCAAGCCAAGTTAAGATAAGAATTGTTTTAGAACAGGCCAGAGATAAAGTTTCCTCTGCCGTCTGTCCTTCCTGCAGTCTCAAGATGTCCTAGCAGCCAGGGGGGCCACCAATCCTAGCTGAGACTTTATTTAAGCTGTTTTCCATTTTGCATACAAGTTCCAGCTTGTGTAATACACGAGTCTGAGATGTTACAGCACAGCACCTCCCTTCATTTGCCAGCAGAAAATTTCCATTTGCACCCAACAGTTCCAAAGTCATCCGATACACCAGGAACCCTCCAGCTCCTAACAGCAGAAACCCGGTCATCATGAATCCAAATATGTAAGTCTTCTTCTCCATGGACAGCAGCAACAGATACTTAAGATAGTTTTCAAAGAGCACTACTTACAGTAACTCGGACCGGTGCAACTCAGCCTGAGCACATTTTCAAAGAGCACTTTTCGGTATTTTCCATTTACTTTTCCCCAGTTTTTAGTCCCTGCTCCATTTCTAGTTCCTGGCAAAGCTGAGTTGGGCCAGCATTGTGACTGTGATAGCTGATTGGCTAAGGGGCAAAGTCACTGGTTGCTAAGGTGTTTTCTGCCTGCTACTTCACTGCCTGCAGCCATTTCCTGGTTCTGATTCTGACCAAAAGCTATAAAACTTAGCAAAAAACGTCTAGCAACACAACCATTTTTCTGCATTTAAAGACCAGCTTACCAGATCCATGGTGAATACTTAGAATAAATAAAACATCTTTAAAGGTGTGCATGATCAATACATTTGTAGTGGTCTCCAGAAGGAACGAATGCCTGACAGGCAGAACTCTGGGCAGAAAAAGCCCACAAACCCCTGTCTAGCATGCCAAGTCTGCAACATCACAGCTGAGCTTCAGATGACAGAATTTGGAGTCTTTATTTTCTGATATTTGGACATCTTGTGCTGGATTGCTTAACAGCAACATGACTCTACCACTGACTTGCAACATGGATGATTTATCTCTACAAGTAATAATGCTAACTCACAGTGTGACGCAGATCTGAGAGGATTTTTAAATCCTAGCGTTTCAGGATAGGTGATAGGTGTAAGAGACGATTTCCATGTTTGGACTGCATAAAAAACTCAGAGTGACTGAATAGAAAAATAATGAAAAGAAAAATTTAAATGTTTTTTCAGTTAAACACACCGCTAATATTATTGTTTTTTAGGGCTCTGTTGATGACTGTGGGCACCTTTTGGTCTAATAATTGAGGTCACCCGCTAAGGAAATGTTCACGTTATCCTGATCTCTGGAATATTTGTTATTGTTACTTTCCTGATGTTAATCACAAACTAACCCTCAAATCAGAGGGAAATGGTAGGCATGCTCTGTCACGTTCAGTGTCCTTGCCCCCCCCCCCCCCCGTGTCTTTTATATTTCCCCCTGCCCAGAGTTCCTTTCCTTTAGGTTTCTATAGTTTGTCAGCTTGGTTCTTTAGTGTTTAGGCTTCATTTTCCCAGCCCTTCTTTGTTCTCCAGCTTACAAATGGGTTATTTTACAGTTAGTCTCCGAGTCTTCATTTGTAACCTTTTTGGTTTTTAGTTCACTGTAGACCATCTGGTTTAGCGTATTTCCTGCTTTCTGTTACCTCTCCACTTAGTTAATTGGTCACACCTGCCCCAGTCCTTGTATGGAAGCCCTGTCTTGTCTCTCCGTGCTTGTTGGTTCATTGTCTGCTGTCAGCGTGTTCCCCTTGTTCCAGTTTCCAGTCTGTTTCAAGAGTTCGAGTCCTTTGCCCCCTCCTGTGAGTACATTCCAGTTTCAAGTTGGCTCCTTGGTTTTTTTTTACCCCTTTGGATTTGTTTTACTTTCCTTAAAAAATACTCAGATTTTCTTCCTCACCTCGCCTCTCCGAGTCGTTCTGGGTTTTCTGAGCCTTGGGCCTAGCCTCCTCTAATGCTCTCCCTTCAACATCAAGCCAAAGAGGAGAAAATCAATACTTCTGTTTATATAGAAAACAAGAACATGAAATACAGCTCACCTATTTTATAAGCCTTTGGTCTTCTGCTTTTGTGAGCAAACACTATTGTTTTCCTCTACTTGTTTTTAATTTTCACTCTGTGTATTTTTCTATTTTAGAACCTCTCTGTCCATTTTATCTGGGGCCATGCAGCTAAGCGTCCTAGAGCCATGGGGAGCAGACAGAGTCACATTAGCTTCTCTTGACCTCACAGCTTTAATCTGCTCTGGGGAGAGGCAGGTGCTTGTGTTTAGTCCCTCACCTCACATTAATAGTTTAGCAAGCATGAGGCTGATTCTGAAGGATGTAAGTGTTGCAAGAGCTTACCTGGAGATTAGAGAATCAGCAGTTCAATCCCAACGCAGCCTCCAGGACCAGACTGCTGTCACAATAGGATGGCAGGACAGGACCATGTAAACCCGCAGTGACTTTATCAGACCATTTTCAGTTGAACTGTGCTTCATTAACCTAACCTCAAGACAATTGTGTTAATTAAACTGTCATGTTTGCAGAATGCTCTTTCTAATTTCCCTAATGTGTTGTCTGAAGGTTTCTTGTTTCTATTGTCTCATTGAAAAGCCTAGCAAGGATCTGTCCAACCTGGGCAGGTACCCAGGGCCCCCACCCTCATAAAGGCCCTTTGAGATCATGGGGGGATCCTACATTCCAATAATCATCATCAAAGAAAATCTGTTTCCAGGTGGGGTCGCAGCCCAACCTTCTATTCTAAACAAGCCAGTCTTTTATACTTAAAAAACTATTAACTTTGTAGTTTGTTTGTTGAGGACGAAGAATCATTAAGTACAATAATTTAATTTCTAACTCATCTTGACAGTGTTTAAATTCTGTTTCAGTTAGATTTTGGCAAAAACGTGAGAACCCAGAATCAGGCGTGGCATCAGGTTTTCATTTTTGGATGGGCTCTAGTAATTTTGTAAAGGCCTTAAAGCTGTGGTCCGCAAGATTCGCCTTATGAAGCAGAGGAGGAAATGTAGCTACTGCTCCCGCGCCCTTAAAGCCACGTCTCTTAATGTGCATGTGCTCGGAAAGCTGAGTCAACAGAGAGCATTGCTGCTTTGAGCTTTTTTTTTTTTAAATGTATTTATTTATTTTTTGTGTATTTTTCATGGTAACCTAAATGCCTAAAGGTGTGTGTTTTCTAAGTTTGTTCAGTGTGATCCGTCAAATTCCATTGCTTGGTTGTTTTCTAAACACAGCGTAGTAAACATTTGTTTTTGTTTGTACCCCTTAAGCTGACAAGCAAACACAGTGGCCTTTGGTGGTGCTACAGTGTTAGCCCAAACTTCAAAGGTTAAAACCAGTCTTTACTGTGCAGTGTTGAGAAAAGAAACAAGCAATGGAAGATTAAAAGTGTGGTTCACTAATTTAGTCAGTGCATTTGCAGTAGGGATTCTCCAATCAATTAGTTTACTGCCAACTACCAATCACCTTTACCAATCAATGATACCGATCACATGGACTGGCCATAAATTTTCAATGCATTTATAATGAGTGCAACAGAATACATGTTCTGGGAACAAAGGAACAATAACATCATCCTAAGTGGCCTGTATATGTAATTTAGACAACTTCTAAGCCTCCTACACAAGTCGAGATTTAGAAATAAGGGAACGGTAACAGCGGTGGCTACGCTCGGGAACTATTGGCTGGTGTAACTCTCAATCCAACCCCTTAACGCTGAGTGGCAAATGTAGAGGCACTGTGCCCCAAGTCTTTGGTATGATCTGACGGGGATTTGAACCCCGATCTCCCAGTCAAAGTGCGGGCAATTTACCAATAGGCCCTGGAGAAGATATAAATCCATCAAATTTTATTTATATAGCGCCTTCCACCTTGCGGGAGTCCAAGGCACTGGACACAGCATACAATAGAATCCCAAAGGAGCAATAAAAAATAAAAGAATAAATAAAAATAAAATAAAAACAAAACATCATTACAGAAAGGTGAAACTAGAAGCAATTAAAATCAAAACTATATCACAGAAAAGAAATTAAAAAGAATCACACATGCAGGAACCCCCCCACCCCCGGCTGATTCTACTCTCCAATCGGAGGCGGTAGGAGTTGTTTCAGCTGGCCAATCAGTCCACAGTGTCACTTTGGTCCCAGTCAGGGACAGAGGTCTGAAAGAAACTGTCGCCTCTGACTGAAAGACGCATATCTGACCCGTGTGTGAAAACAAAAACGGTTTCGTGCCGGTCCTTTACCCGACCGTGACGACATTAATGTGTAAGTGCCTTACATCACTCCTTTATTCTATAACTTCTCTTTCAATTCATTACCAGTGAATTCACCTTTATTGGCATGACAGTTTTAACGTGGACTCCTGGAGTGTGTGGAAGCTGGTAATGCCGGAATGACGCAGGCATTTGATGACGGGATCAATGGTTAAGTCTGAGCCAAAACCAGCACAAAACAAACACAACCAGTGAGGGTAAGAGATTAAATGATTTACACCTCCCACTCATCGACATTAATATATGGACAATGGGTTTCCATAGACTCCAATAACACGTTTTTGAGGCCAAATGGGAGGTGGCCACCACCGCCATTTTGACCGAGTCACAGGTTCCGTCAAGCCCAGACAATTCCATAAAAGGGAAGAGAGGTGGAGCTGAGGGTGGGGCTGTAAGGCTGGGATCAACTGACGACACCCGGTCAAACTAGCTACAAGCTAACCTGAAGCTAACTCAAAGCTAACGCGGAGGTGGGAGCTAAGCTAACGGAGGTAGCAACCTAGCTACAACCGGAGTTAACTGTGCACAACACCAGAGCTTCTGAGTCAGAGATACGCCGGGCTGACCGCTGGGTAAAACCGGGTGGAACACAGAGGTCTCCGAGACCTCCACAAGCCGGCAGCCGCACAGCACACAGAAACCGCGATAGACAGAGATGCGCCGAGCTGCGGGGAGAAGTTAAAGTTAAAGTCCCATTAGTTGTCACACACACTGATGTGTGTGCGAAATTTGTTCTCCGCATTTGACCCATCCCCTGGGGGAGCGGTGAGCTGCAGACACAGCCGCACTCGGGAACCATTTGGTGGTTTAACCCCCCAATCCAACCCCTTAATGCTGAGTGTCAAGCAGGGAGGCATTGGGTCCCATTTTTTCAAAGTCTTTGGTCTGACCCGACCAGGAATCGAACCCTGATCTCCCAGTCTCATGGCGGACACTCTACCACTAGGCCACTGAGCTGAAGTGGCATATTTTGGCGGTTCTGGCTTGCCGTAAGAACCAGCCGTCAGCCCACGCAGCTAACAGGAGCTGTGATCAGACAGAGATGGATCGGGCTGCGGGGAGAAACAGCCGGCATGCCGGGTGGAACACAGAGGTCTCCCGAGAGCTCCACAAGCCGATAGTGGGAACCCAGCTCCACCAACATGTTATATTTCAACCCATTTTCTAAAGTGCAGCATTATGTTAAATGCACTGGGGTTTACCCTATTACATTTAAATGTCATGGTTAAACAGTACATGTTAAAATCTAAGCTCAGCTCGGCAGTGACCTAAAATACATAAATATAATTTTACTTACCGAAAAACATGAAGTGGAGACTCCTTGGACGCTCTATTAGTGCAATTAATGCCACAGCAAGTCATTTTGTCCAACAATTGCACAAATAATATCCAAACAAGAATACACACACACAGAGACTCAGAATCCCGGAGCAGTTTCCAGGCCAGACCGAGGCTCTACTGACGCCTTTCCACGGAGCTAGCTCTGTGGTCACGTGGGTCTGATGCTCATTAATTATACAGAATTTTAGGCTTTTAATACACTTAAACAGAAGAGTGAGAAAAAAATTCACCCCCCTCAGAGTTGTCATGAGTGTAAACTAGATCATTTAAACCAAAAACATGTTCTGGTACCAGGCTGTAAACATGTTTATTTCTGCTGTGAAATTGGTATTTTTAACATGGGAGTCAATGAGGATTTGCTCGCTTCTGACACCAGCCCCTAGTGGATGAGGGTGGAACTGCAATTTTTCTTACTTCCGGGTTTGACTCAGTTTTAAAGCCGCATTGTGGGGGCCTGCTCCCACTACTACCCCCACTGTTCCGACATTTTATTGTCCTATCTTCTTTATACATTTCTGTTGTGTTCATTGTGGTTGGCTAGACTTTTTCCAATTCCTGTTGTCTGTCTTTCTACTTTCTACGTTATTCTATTTTTTATGTTTATGTATTTAGCAGACACTTTTGTCCAAAGCGACTTACAAGTGATAATCGGCATTTTTTCAAACGAATTCCAGTGTAACTTCCTCAGAGCTTGGTTTGTTTTATTCTGTATTTCCATTTATCCCCTAAAAGCTAGAGTACATTTAAAATTTCACAATCATGTAAGATAGAAGTGTGGGAAGCACGTAAGGTGTCCCTAGTACATGCACGTTTATACGTTATTTTCCCAAAATGGAAAGACACAATTAATGCAAAGCATACGTATACTCTTTGGATGAGTATTTGCTTGATAATTCAGCAGTTTGCCATGATCTTCAATATTTTGATGTGTGGGTGTGCCAGTCCCGCTGGCGTAGTGAGGCGGGGATTGGAGATGTCCATCCCACATGCAGGGGGAGGCAGGTTTGGGCTGAGAGAAGTTGAGAGCATGTGGGGAGATGAGGAGTGATGGCGGGGACAACCGTAGAGAGACGACTGGAAATGGACACTCTGGACTCTGACTGGAATCTGAGATGTGAGACACTAGTCAGGCGTCCTGATCGTGGCAAGGCGATGACTGGGCATTGGAGTGGTGGATGAGGCGTCTATTTAACTGGGTGGTGGTGGTGATTGTCCAGTGAGGGAGCAGGGAGTTGATTACTTCCAGTTGTAGCGTGTTAGCGCAATGAGAAGAAGAAAATATCATTTCTCTAGCGCCTCTCAAGATAAAAATCACGAGGCGCTTCACAAAAACAGAAAATGTTAAAATATAAGAAAACATTTAGAAAATGGTTAAAAATATATTTAAAATGAGCAAAAATAGACAATTGTGATTAAAAATGTTAAGAAAGAGAGAGAGTGAACAGGAAAGAGGGAAACCAGTGGATCCTGAGGAAGGTGGAATAGGTGGGGAGAGCAGAATAAAGAGAGAGAGGTGAAGAAGGTCATACAAAAGCCAGCTTGAACAAGTGAGTCTTCAGCTGCTTTTTAAAGGAGACCACTGAGTCCACTGATCTCAGGCTCAGGGGGAGAGAGGTCCAGAGTCTGGGGGCCACAGCAGCAGATGATCTGTCACCTTTGACCTTTAGCCTGGTGCTGCACAACCAGTAGGACTTGACAGGGTGCTGCTAAAAGCACAAAACCATGTCTGAGATACTAATATAGTAGAATTACCATGAAATTGTTTTACTCTGGATTTGTGCTATCAAGCCTGTTCACTGATCAACCACAATATTGCGTATTTAGGAAAGAACTTCAGCAAATCTTTGTTTTCTGATATTCAACAATTATTAAAAAGACAAAATTTAGAACAGATTTTGAATGTTGTCAAATAACAAAAAAAGATAATGTGCAGATGTTTTTAAACAAGTCATGTTGTTCCAGATGTTGGTAGCTTTCAAATAAACCCCCTCAGTACCAAGCTGATCTGTCCAGCAGATATCTGCACAAGTGAACGCACACTATTGATGTTGCATTGGTTCAATGAAAAATAGCATAATAAATATAAAGTTGGTTCATTTTTTTCGTAATCTTTTAGAAACTAAATTAAAATTCTGATTTATTTAAATCTTGGAAACTGGCCTCACAGTTGCTTGGGGACTATTTTACAACGTTTTGAAAGAGACATATTATTTAAATGGTCTATTTAAACCCTGTTCGTGGAGTGCATACACTCCCCCTCACATCACATGATCTCAGCTGTTTCATTCATGGCGGTTTCAGTACCTCCTACATGGAGGTGTTTAAGCTCTCTGTCTTTAGAAACAAAACAAGCTGTTGCTGGCCACACCAAAAATGGTGTCAGTTTGTTTTTAAAGTTCTGCGTAGAAAAAACATACATTTTAATGTGGTTTGAAGATGGATGGGAAAGATTATTAATAATTATTCACATATGAGTATTTGTCCATTTGACATTTCATTAAATTATGCACTGCAGTGTATTGAAAAGCATGAAAACCCGAATCTGTATTCTGTCTAAACCTTTTAAAGGGATTGAACCAGCAACCTGTCACGGTGCTGCTGGGGTGAGGATCCAAACGCAGGTGAAGAAGGCAGGCAGACAGACAAGAACGTTTAAGGGGTTCTTTAATGGGATGCACGCTGGACATGGAAACAATGAACAGACAAGGAACACAGAACAGGGGGGGTTAAATACAGGAGGTGTTGGGACCTTGAGTGATTGGGAGACAGGAGGCAGGTGGGAGGAATTAACATGGACACAGGACTGAAGCGAATGGGGAGACAGGACAGGTTGTGATACAACCAGGGGCGTAGCACCAAATTCTGGGCCCTAGGTACAAGTCTTCTAGGTGGGCCCCCATGCTCAATTACTTAATATCTCTCTTACACATTTTTTGTCATGCTATAAGACAAGATAATACATATGATCTTAGTTTAATCTCTATATTGAGCAAATACAAATGCCAGCATAATAAAAGTGAAATGCCCAGACTTCACATATAATTATTTTTATTTGCCAACAATGTGTTCAAACAAAAATCCTGGAATTTATTTTCCAGTAAATGCCCACTGACGGGTCTTCATGCTAGCAAAATCACTTATGAGATCTTTAAAGTTCAATCCTTTGTCTAATTGGCTTTCAATAGAAAGAAGAGCTAGGCTGTTCAGTCTATCCTGGGACATTGTTGATCTCAAATAATTTTTCACCAGTTTCAGTTTGCTAAAAGCCTGTTCACCCCCAGCAACAGTCACAGGTAGTGTGCAAAATATCCTCAGTCCAATACAAACTTCTCCAAAAATGCTCTGTAATTGCATCCTGTAGATGGCATTAAGCAGCTCAAGAGGAGACCGAATGTGTGGAAATGTGGCGCCATATATTGTTCTCAGGTGTAGCATCTCATTCTCAAATTCAGCTGTGAGATCCTTGTAATATTTTCTCATCAGTGCCTGGCATGATATCTTCATCTGCTCTTCAGTCATGTCTGTCATGGTTCATGATGTTAAGCTTTGCTAATACTGATAAATATTGATATATTAAATACATATGACATTAAATAAACCAGGTTCTCTCTGTGAATGTAATGTACTCTAAATTTTATAATCCCTGCATTATCAGCCAAATTATAAGATTGTCCGTTTTCAAGATCAAATATAAAGAAATTTAAAATAGGCTTAAAATATCTAACCAAGTCAATAACAATCCTCTAACACCAGTGTCATCATGCTATACGAACAACAGTGGCAGCTTCACATTCCTGAGATTACCACGAATCCATCGATACCAAGTTTGTCCTGGTCCATGACTGGGAAGGAGCTGAAATATCCACACAGAGTGAACCTGTTTTTACTGCGAGGTCCGCCAATTAATTGGCGGCGGCCGCCCGCGATAATAATTCTGATTAATATATATATATTAATTAGTGTTTTCACTGATAACACTAATTAATTTATATTTGATCTTGATGGTGAAACTAAAGGCGTTTAACACTGAACACCTAACATGAATGCAGCTTCTGAGAGCTAGCTAATATCAGCTAAAACTGTGTTCTGCTGCTGCTGCTCACCTTCCTTCTTGAAAAACCTAGTCAATACTTGCTGCTGCTCAATTAACTTTTCCTCCTTCTCCTTCTTTTCTTTTGTGGAAGCCAGATTTCCCTTTCTTGGGAAAAGACATGACTGACTCTACTGCCTCCAGCTCTGGCTGTCGGCATCTGCGATGTCTCATAGCTGTACATGCGGCCGTGCAGCCCCTGGCCGCTGGTGTGGACTAAACCACTTTGCACATTTTTAAGGGGTGATAGATGCCTCAGAGATTATTCAGTTATTATTTTTAAGGCGACATTCTATTTCTTATCCTCTTTATCCAGGTAAAGGGAAGTTTATTAAGACATTAAGTAAGTTGGGGAGAAAAAACAACAACAATAAAACATTTTTATTCAAAGCTGTCTCAGGGCCCCTCCCTGCAGTGGGCCCTGGGTAAACGGTACCCTCCCCCCCCCAGTCCGACGCCCCTGGACACAACCCACCAATGACAGGGTGAAGTCCTAACCCCACAGCCACCATTGCGTTTAGTAAGCTTTCACAGAAAAGTACTGTAAACTGATACGTATTACCCATGCCAGGCTTTGGTCAGTTCCACACCCCCACCAGAGCAGAGCTGACCATGACCCGCCACATTAATAAAGCTGTGGTTTCACCAAAGGTTACATGACTGTCCTGCACCATGTCCAAGAGAAACAAGAATGGAACTGCTGTCCAGGGGTTTTCAGCAAGCTAAAGTGTGCTGTAAGGCTAACTAGAAATGAGCCAGTTATAAAAACTTCTATGATGTCTTATGAAAACAGTTTAGTTAAACTAGTGCTTAAATTCAGCAAGCTAATGACTGGAGTGGTGCTGGTGAAGGTTCTCAGTCATCCAGGTCATGGCAATCCGAAAAACGTTCAAATGCAGGAAACTGGACATCTTTGCTTTCTTGAAGATGTTTGGCTTCTCATCCGAGGAGCTTTCTCAATTCTTTGACAAAATTAGGAACAATTTGGGGAGAAGGGGGATCCAGAGTGAGTTTCTTCTTGTTAAGCAACAGACAGCTACAGCTAATAAGCTTGAGCTTGACTCTACCGAATTCCAGTCAGAACTGACAACGCTCCTTGGATGAGACGCTAGACGTCTTCAAGGAACCCAAAAAGTCCAGTTGCCTTCATCTGAACCCTTTTAAACAGTCAGTTACAAGACTTCATTATATGGAACTGGTGCAAAGACAAGTGGATGACAGATGCAGGTAAAACATGTCTGCATCAGGTTTTTAAAGTGGTTGCGTTGTCTATTTGAAGTATTGGTGGAGAAATGTCTCCAGTGTCCTAGGGTGAAACCATGCCTGTGACACCTCTGCTTTAAGCAGAGAAGCTCCTATGTCCTGAGGAGCCCAGAGTACAGCGGGTGCTGATGCTGCTTGCACAAATGAAGGGGGTACCTTACTGGTTACAAATCTGCACAAATCATGCACATTCAGTTTTAAATAAGCAGTCACACCAGTGCATATAACAAGATGTAAATATCACAAGTCTTTGTGGTAAATTGGTGGGTTTAAACTCAATGTTCCACCTTCATCTGGGTCCCGTGTCTTATTTTTACTCCCCATGTATGATAAGCTGTCTGTGAAGGTCCCCCAACCCCCACCCCATTTACACACTTCCTTCTCGTTCTCCCATTCTTGTTTCTAATTATCTCTTCTCTGTCCCATCTCTTCTGCTCCTAGCTCTGCAAAGATAAGACTCACTCACCCCAGCGAGTTCTTGGTGTCGATACAAATGTGCTGCTTTCATCGATAAACTGTCAGAACCCGTTCTTCCCCTCCTATTCTGTGCTCTGCCTCTTGTGAACTTCCTGCTGCAATCTTATAATATAATTTCTTATTACTGGTGGGGGTTCTGAAGTCTGTTGTCCTCTCTGATTATTCATAAAACATCATGAAAACCGTATGGAACACATGGGGGGGGGGGGGGGGGGGGGGGGGGCTGGTGCCTATCTCTAGCAGTCAACGGGCAAGTAGGCGGGGTACACCCTGGACAGAGAGCCAGTCCATCGCAGGGCGAAGCAACAAATATTTAGATTCTAAATCAAAATGATCTGACAGTCTGACACGCCAGGATTGAATTTAATCCAGGGGGCAACTTGGAATTTGCTTTACTGGGACTACTGTTTACAACACCAGTGCTTCACGTTTAACCCTCTCAGGCTCAAAATAAGTTTTGATAAAAGGACGAATAACTAAATCCTTCAGGGTACTTCTGAGTTAAACAGTGCTCATGAAATACGTGTGTAGCGTAACCAGGTAGGTAGGTTTTAACGGTGCTAATCTGCAACTCCTGCCTCTAGAGGGTTAACTCGTTCAAATATCCCTGCATACACAAATGTTCCTGATGCTGAGGCTTGTTGCATGTGGAGTCACTGGTGGGAACCCAACCAAACATTCCTGTGACTAATACTGGTTCAGCTTGTGTTGGAAGACCTACACGATGGCTCATTGACTGTATTACATGATTTGATTTATTTTGTTTTAAGAAAAGAGGAAAACGTTTTGTTCTGACACTAGTTGGCAGCAGAGTATATAAATATAGAGGTGTAGAGAAAGCTGAGAAGGTCTGTTACAGAGTGACAAGATGGATGTCCCTTACTTAGCCTGCTACTTCCTACTGTTCACTAGAAAAGCCGGAAAGCAAGACTCTCGATTTGCCAGTCGATCTACCCCCCAGTCCTCACCTATGGTCACGAGCTTTGGGTAATGACCGAAAGAACAAAATCGCGGACACAAGCGGCTGAAATGTTTTCTCTGCGGGGTGGCTGGGCTCAGCCTTGGGGATAGGGTGAGGAGCTCGAACATTCGGGAGAGACTCGGAGTAGAGCCGCTGCTCCTCCATATCGAGAGGAGTCAGTTGAGGTGGTTTGGGCATCTTGTTAGGATGCCTCCTAGACGCCCCCCCCCCCCCCCCCCGGGGGGG
>SSNQ01034385.1:468963-472165 GCA_006942095.1 Nothobranchius kuhntae | reverse complement strand
CCACCACCACCACCAGTAGACAATTTTGGACATTTTATATCTAAAAGCATCAGTCCGACGCAATTTGAGGAAAAAAAGAAGAGTGACAGGCTGGTGAGAGCGTATAATAAAGTATCTCTACATGTTCCCAGCATTCTAATGTTGTATTTGACTGGTTATACATCTTGTCCTGTCTTTAATCCATTTTGAACGCCGACTACAGCAACATCCTCTAATGCATCCATGCGGTCAGATGACAACCTGAATATACTGAATGACCAGGGTATTCCATCAATGGACCTTCTGTTCCCTGATGGCACAGGCATACTCCAAGATGACAATGCTAGGATTCCCCAGTGAAAATCTGGGTGATCCTGCTGAAAAATGAATGCAACACTGGATGGGAATCTTGTGACATGTCAGCAGCTTATTGAAACAATGCCACAGTGAATGCATGCCGTAATCAAAGCTAAAGGCCGTCCAACGAAACATTAGTGTGTGGGCCTATATTATTGTTTTGGGACCAAGCAGTGTATTTGATGTTCTGAGAAGCAGGATGTATCAGGAAAGCAGACCGTGGTTATGTAGCAGTGCAATAAATGGAGATCAAACATCACAGTAATGGTTGAACACTGTCTCTGTGCTCCCACTTTCATTTGCTCCGGTTCATTAGAAGAGATGTTACAAGAGCTCACATTGAAAAGAAGGAGGGCGGGCTATTACCAGAGTGGGATGGTCAGTGAGTTTGTAAACAACTGCTAACCTATACCAGGCCGAACGCCGTGGTTGTTCTTTGTAGGTCTTCATGTATTTACAAGACCTTTGAGTCTGGGATCATCAAAGCTTCTCAAATACATCGTCTATGCTTCAGGCAAGGTTTAATGTTAGCCCTCTGATAGTTGCTGTGATCAACGGAGTTAACGTCCCGCCACTTTAGCCAGCAGGAAGTAATCCGCACCAGGGGATGATGATGAAAGAGTGTGTGTAAGAATAGGGGTTCAAACTGTGTTTATGAGTTCAGCCTTTGGAATGGCACCAAATGCAATACTCTGTGACAGAGATAAAAAAAACACAAGCTACGGTTAATGTAGGGAGAGTGAGCCATGGATTACGGCAATATTTAATAACATTGATATTGTTCCCATATTTCAGTTATGATATTTAAAAAAATAAGTGCAGAGTTGTTTTACAATTTCTACCAGTCATCTGATGATTACGTCACACATCAGAATCAATCATGAAGTTCCTCACTGCTCAATACTAGGGCCACGACTGTTCACTTTACATGTGCTAGCATAAACTCATAATCATGGATTATTCATGTAAACACAATAGTACATACACTATCTTTGGTCCTGATACATGACTGTGATGGTGGCAGGATACCCCAGGAAACGCTACACCCTGGTGGCAAATAGCTTTGCAACACTCCCAGGTGACGGAGAAGTCTGAAGAGAAAGTATCTCATCCAATGCGTGTGCGCAACTCGAGTTGGCAGTGAAGCATAAATTAGGCTTAGAGAGGGGTTGGGAATCTATGAAAGTAAAACGTGACTAGTTGGAGACAATACAGGGAGCATTAGTGCCTTACATAACTGCCTTAAAGTAAAGTTGGCCTGGAATTAGCATGCTTTTGTTCCTAGCGCCCCTCGTTATTTCTGGTCAGCCGAGTACTTTGTTTAAACACCAGTTAACACTTTTAGAGCGAATAATAATCACATTGATTCTGAAACCCTCCCTGGAACCAAGCTTTGTTTGAGTCTCATTGGAAAGCCGTTATGAGCTTTGATTTTGTCCTCCATCATGAATGTCTGTTCGATCTGGGCTAGCGTCAGACGCTAACAGTGCTACTGTACCCTGAATCTAGGCTGTGGTTCCTAATGGATGTTGGTGTAGGATGTTTATTCCCCTCATGTTTTTAAAGTCAACAGCAATGCAGTGCCTCATGTCACTCTGTTTTCTGTCTTTTCCATGCATCCTCTATGGACACTGAAGCTGAGGAGTATGCCGTTGAAGGTAAGACTGATGCTTTTCTTCTCAGGCAGTTCGAGGGCACTCCTTGCTGCTCTCATGGCCGCTGATGCTGGTTGCTTCTTTAACACAAATGCCCTCCCACTGAGGAGGGCCATTGTCTGTTTGGACTGCGGTTATACGTGACTTCCAAGGGGCCTAAATTCCAGTTTCTGAATAAGATAAAAGGGATGGATTGAAAACAGAAACATATCCCTTTTTATCTTGTGTTCAGATGATCTGGCCATTTTCCATTATTTTTCTTTGCTTTTCTTGTAATTTGTCTTTGAAGATACATGACTCAGTGGTAAATGTCAAAGAAAGTGTTTTCCCCACCTTAAAAGTTGGCCCTGAGCCGATTTAGCTGTCAGCGTTGGTTTAACACAGCTAACTCTATATGTTGTGATTCTGAGATCTCATCTTGCTTTCTCTTTAGTTTCCTATCTCATGCAAAGGTGAACAAAGGCTTTTGGTTGTGGCCCCTGAGGGACATCAACAGGCCTTAGGCCAGGCACTAATTGCTTTCACATCTGGGTCGGCCCAGTCGTGTCTGGGTAGGTTAAATGTGTTCGTATGTGGCTAATCTGTGCAGTTTCTGTGCACGGACGACCGTATTTGTTGGACCTGGTCTCTGGTGCAGAGCAGAACCAACACACCCACTACCGACTGATTGGCCGGCTGAAATTTGCCTACCTATTATGGAGAGCCTCTGATTGGTGGCAGGAATCAGCTAGCGGTAGCTTCCTGCATGTGTAAGCCATTGAGTCTGGATGCAGTGGGGTAAACATGATATCTGACTGCAGCTCAGACCTGTTGCTCCAGCCACGGGAGAACGCGAGGGCGTGCTGCTGTCCGAGCAGCCCATGGCAGAAACACTGCTCAGAGAGTTGTGTGTTCATGTCAGTCTCTAAAAGCAACTCTGCTCACGGCCACTTTTGTTCACCAGTTTAAGGTGGACACCACAGACCTCTCTGAACGTCTTTTGTCCCGCCCACATGCTCTGACACAACCGCACTCCTGAGAAGGCTGTGTGAACAAAACCTGGCCGTGGAGGTGGACTGACCCAAACCGCTCACCCAGACGTGAAAGTGGCATACGCCAGAGCTGGATGGAGCAGATTAGCCTTCACGCGTGTGTCTGCAGACTCTTGACTGTGTCCACTCTGCTTTTGAAGAGGATGACATATTTGACTGTTTCTGTTTGCAAGTTATCTG
>SSNQ01034385.1:456463-466463 GCA_006942095.1 Nothobranchius kuhntae | reverse complement strand
TGTGTGTGTGTATGCATGCGTGCGAGTGTGTGTATGTGTGTGTATGCATGCGTGCGAGTGTGTGTATGCATGCGTGCGAGTGTGTGTATGTGTGTGTGTATGCATGCGTGTGAGTGTGTGTGAGTGTGCGTGTGTGTGTGTGTGTGTGTGTGTATGCATGCGTGCGAGTGTGTGTATGTGTGTGCGAGTGTGTGTGTGTATGCGTGTGTGCGTGCGTGTGTGCGTGCGTGTGTGTGTATGCGTGTGTATGCGTGTGTGCGTGCGAGTGTGTGTATGTGTGTGTATGCATGCGTGCGAGTGTGTGTATGTGTGTGTATGTGTGTGTGTGTGTGTGTGTGTGTGTGTGTGGGTGTGTGTGAGTGTGTGTAGTGTGCGTGCGTGTGTGTGTATGTGTGTGTATGCATGCGTGCGAGTGTGTGTATGTGTGTGTATGCATGCGTGCGAGTGTGTGTATGTGTGTGTATGCGTGTGCGTGCGAGTGTGTGTATGTGTGTGTGTGTATGCATGCGTGCGAGTGTGTGTGTGTGTGTGTGTGTGTGTGTGTGTGTGTGTGTGTGTGTTAAATATGATAAAAGGCTAAATGTATCTGCCAGGAAAACACTAACCTGCCTCGGTTTAATATCACGTTTTCTACTTTGGCTACTGGAACATTTTATGCGGCATCATTTTATTTGTAACATTTTCATTAAAACCAAGAAGTGATGTTTGTAGAGGGAATGTTCTCTGATGTAGGACCCTCTCACACTTGATTTCATGCATGATGTAATTAGTGTTTAGACGCTGCTACAGATTGATGATGCAGAGAGGTTGATGGGCCAGAACAACGAGGTGAGGCAGGAACTGGACTTTGTGTTTTCACTCATTTTCTGACTCTCCTCCAGTAGTTTCCTTGGAGCTACACATTTTATAATGTAAGCACAGCTATCCATCAATACTCTTCATAGTGTTCTTGCATTGGCTTAAAGAGGCATAAAATATGAAGCTAGGGTGCAACGATAGACTCACTGGTGAATTTGCTAGAGGTAGTAGAATTTGGAATCATTATTCCTAAAGTGTGTTGTGTTTTCCTGATTGGGTGACCTGGCGTGTGTTTATGTTCTACATTTAGCAGCAGTTTTTATCTAAAGCAACCTAGAGTTTTAAACTAAGATGCATGTTTAGCCAGTGCGCGCCTGGAGAAAGCCCGTGCTCCATCGGGGAGAACATGCTAACAGCATGCTAACAGCTGGACCTTTAGTTGTTTGCTAATCAATCTTAAAATGCATAGACTCCATTTCTTCAGGGAGTCTAAAAGTGATTTTTTTAAGAAATAAAATTTTCAACAAGGAAACAAAGAAAAATCTCAGCAAAATGCAAAATAGTGACTAACGATAACAACAATGACGTTCCAAATTCCCCAAACAAAACCACTTCCTATTTGAAAAAGAGTGGAGTTACTATCCTAACAACATCACCACAATAAAAGTGTGGACACTTGTTTCATGAACACACCTGTGGTGCTCTCTAGTAAGAATGAAGGCCTTGGGGGGTCAAAAGCTCAGATGCACTTGCTTCAGGAACTAGAATGCCACATCAGAGGAGAGGGCCCAATCCCAATACTCGCATTGCGCCCCACAGTCTTCTGTCAAGTTCACTAGGAGAAAGTGCACTTGGAGTAAGTCTTCGAGGCCGTGGTGCACCAACAGCAGTGCATCACTGACCACAACACACGCCAGGTGTTGAAAAAAACGTGATCAACTTTCAAACAAGCCAAAATCGATTTGAAGTGAAGTTACATTCATTGCTGCTTTGTCTAAAACACGCAGAGCATCAATAATTTGTTCTAAAATAAACTACGTTCATCTGAAAATACGTAACCTCATAAAAGGCACTTAAGCGTTTGCTCCCACAGCGATGGATGGTGGGTAACACCCTTGTGCAGACTGAGGGTGCAAAACGGGCGTGACCAACTTCTGCTCTTGAGAATCAGGACGCCCTACACACACCGCTGGCCGGGATCAAAGGGCACACATGTGGAAGCGTGAATTGGGATTGGGCCAAGAATAACGTGACGGGATTTAGAGTCTTATTTCCTGATATTTGGGTTTTGGACTGGATAACAGCAACACAACTCTACTACTGACTCCATCGGTGACATGAGTGTCGGGATTATCTCCATAAATGACACAAGCCTGGAGGTGTTCTGCTGTGTGGTGGAGCTGCTAATGCTAACGATTACCTTATACCAGCCAAGAAATCCTCTGCTGTTTCCTGGACACTAAAACAACGACAGCTTTTACCGTTGCAAATAAAAGATGGGTGAGTTTTCAATGTGAGGTAACAGCGTGATCTAGATCTATCAGGCTTTCCACATCCTAGCGTTTCATAGAAGCTAATGCAGGATATACGTGTAGGAGACTATTTTCATGTTCAGCCTGCATGAAAAACTCCAAGTGACCGATTAAAGTCAGAAATGATTGTTAAAAATGTTTTTTCAGTGTTCCACATCTTTACTTAAAGTACAACTATTAAATCACTACACAGTGTGCCACCAGATATCCATGCAAGATTAGAATCTCCATCTCTCTCTCTGTTTGTGTGTGTGTGTGTGTGTGTGTGTGTGTGTGTGTGGGGGGGGGGGTGCTGTCAATCACTGCCCCTTTGCCGCTGTCTTGGTCCACCAGGCAACCCTTCTAGTGGGTGAACTGACTCCAGCCATGGTGTGACACCTTTTAAGGCAGACACAGTGGTTGACCTGTTACCAGCAGGCCAGGGCAGTTTTACTCTATCGAACTTCTGAATATTTAAATATCTGTATTATCCTTCTTCTTCTTTGCTGTGTTTAATGACTGCAGGTGCTATGTGTGCTATCTCATACCTTTTACACAGAAAACACTTTAAAATGCCCTAAAACATTATTTTTACGTCCTTGGTCAAACACGATGTCTACTTGTCCAAGATGGATTTTCATTTCTGTCCTGAAACACACACACACACACACACACACACACACACACACAGATAGTCAAAGTTCACCTTGCAGTTGTTTTCTACTCACACGTTTAGCTGTGTTCAGCTGGTTGATGCTTTTTAGAGCGTTAGCAGTAAAGGCACCAGGTCTACAGTGTGATGGAGCATGTCCATGACCATGAACAAACTAAGAGGAAGTGTGTGCCAGCTACACGTGTTGGATGATAGATTGGTGAGCAGTTTATTGTGTTTGAGTGAACGATGTTCTGAGCTGCCCACGCTGATCTTAATCAATCTGATCAAGGCTAATGATGTTTCCTCCCAGAGCCTTCCAGACTTCCCCTCTGGGAGTCTGAAGAAGCCCACCCCCTCCCCCCACCACAACAACTCAAGTTTGATTTAGCAGAGAAACAGGATTACAGATTTAAGTTGGGCCTGTAGTTATTGGAGATTATTTTGGATCATCCAAACCAGATTATGGATTTTGTTCTTATTTGGGTGAAAAAAACAGAATAAAACAGAACAATAAACCAATAAATGTTCAAGTACTTTCTGTGTGTGTGTGTGTGTGTGTGTGTGTGTGTGTGTGTGTGTGTGTGTGTGTGTGTGTGTGTGTGTGTGTGTGTGTGTGTGTGTGTGTGTGTTGCGTGCAGTTCAGATACAAAATATAGTGATTTAATACAGAGATATTAGTGTGGTATTAACCTAGATTATTTTTCTTCAACAAATAAATCACATAAAGAACATTTATATAATGTTGATGTCAACGCTAGCTCGAAACTCCATGAACTGTTTGTTATGCTAACGTGGGTTCACAACGCTGGCAGCAGCCTGACAAATGAGAAAATCCAGCTATACTCTATATTTGTTATGGTATTGTGATATTATGTGTATTATATATATATATATATATATATATATATATATATATATATATATATATATATATATATATATATATATATATATATGTATATATATATATGTATATATGTATATATATATATGTATATATGTATATATGTATATATATATGTATATATGTATATGTGTATATGTATATATATATGTATATAATGTATTTGCCCCTGATGTGATTACAACAGAATACAGTGTTCTGGTCAGTGTTGAGGAAAGGCACGAGTACTTTAAATCTCCTGCAGATTACAGTCAGTGTTCTGGTTAGTGGGCAAAACTAAGCTCTGTAATCTCACCTGTTCAGTGATGTGGGACACGAGTACAGCTGCCTACCTGGGATTGTATCTCACTTCCTATCAGCTCATTCTTAAAAACATGTTTCATTTACTTTTATTGGGTAATATAATGAACATTTGGTATCTGAGTAACGTATATATTGTGTTCCATATGCCTTCCCTTTGCAGTTAACTTTCCCCTCCATTACAATACAGGTTTAATATAGTTGCTGACAAACTGCAGCAGGATGTGGTTGATACGGACAGGAATTGTAGTTTTGGTCAAGAACTTTACCGATGTTAGCTTATAAATAATAAAAAATAATTAAAACATTAATAAATGAAAAAGATTCAGTATCAGAAACTAGAAAACAATCCATCCACCAGATGGTGGTGTGACAGGGTGAGCATCGTGCCACTCTATCCTGATGGATCATGTGTCCTGACTACTTAGCCACTTTGGTTGACTGGTTAGTGTGCATGACTCTCACCTGGGAGTCTGGGGATTGAATCCCACCCGGGCCCTGGTTTCCTCACCTTGCCAAACAGGAATTTGATTGTTTTGACTTATTTTTTTCCTTGTTAAGTTCTGAACATGCTTTAGTAGGATGCAGGGATTAAAACATGCTCTACCAAGATGCTGACGCATGTTAAAGGAACACTTTAGCTTTTGGGAGGTGTGTTTCTTCTCCACAAACCCACCGATGTAAACAATGATGTCACAGTTTTGAACTGTGAGTGAATGTCTGCTCTGTTTACCTGGATTCTGTCCTCAAATACTTCAAGAAGAAACAAAACTCAATTAATGTTTTCCTCCTTTTTTACAATAACTAACCCAAACCTAAACTTCTAACCCAGATTAAAACAAAGTAGTTAGCTGTAGTTTGGTGTCAAGCTCAACGTTTTAAAAACCGATCAGCTGGGAGAGAAAAGTAACACACAGCAGATGAGGAGGACATGTGGATCATGTCTGCAGTCCACAGAAACTTCTGGAGCCTGTAGTCAGTGTCTAGCTGGTTCCTTTGCCTGCCCAGGCCTCACCAGAAGTCAGATTAAAATGAGCAATTAAGAAATTCAGGCTGCAGGATTTGGAGTCTTATTACCTGAAATACACAACTTTCAGTGACTGATGTTTTACCTCCACCAAAAACAAGTCTGGTGGGGTTCTGTCGTGTTGAGGAGTTGCTAATGCTAACGGTTAGCTACTAGTCAAGACTCTGAACAGCCTTCCCCGTCACAAGCCAAGACGGGGTCCATGAATGCTCAGTTGTAGATGTTTACCAGGACACACATGGTGACCTGAGGAGACGGAGCTTTTTTAGCGGTTGCTCTCAGGCTGTGAAACAGTCTCCCTTTAAACGTTCGGACTTTAGCCTCGTTAGGCTGCAACCATGGATGATTTTAAAGTGACAATGTGTAGTTACTGTTAATTTTCTGGAAATATCCATCGAAATGTTGTAGTAAATGACTTAAAGATGCCCAGGCGTTGAAAAATATTGGCAGTTTCACAACATATAACCATAAAAATCTGTTTAAAATACAAGGGACTGGGTTGAAGTCTCTGGGCGACGCCATATTGGATGCCATGTTTCTTTCTACAGAAGCCTGTGAGGACAAAACACATTTACAAGTGGTTACAAAACATTCACCATTAATAAACATTGTTGCTTTACACATTAGCCTTTCACTCGTTACCAGTGATGAAAGGGAATCTGATGTTCTTGTTAATTTGCTGGAAGTTGCGCTCCCAGGGCTTTTTGACCCTAATGGCCATCCGTTGGTAAGGCCTTATTTGAACACAAAATATCCTGCTTTCTTGCAGTGATTTGGGTATGTACTGCCCCTATTGCCAGGCAAAATACACACCGTCACTTTAAGTCTCTTTTAAAGGCCTATATTTTAATTTGGTTTTAGTACTGAAGAGCAGAAATCCTCAGACTGTTTTCCATCATCTGCATTTGTGTTTCATTGTAATTTTTAGTTTATAGCTGGCGTTATGTCTTTTTAGGGTTTGGTTTTCCTATGTACAGCACTTTGGTCACTCCATGTGTGTAAAGCGTCTTTGTAAATAAAGCTTGATTGATTGATTCAGTGACAGTGTGACATAGATCTGTCAGGCTTTTCTGAACTGAGCGTTTTTATATCTATTTTTGATCAGCAGGTAATGCAGGAGATAGTGGTAGAAGACTACTTCCACATTCAGCTTTTTCCAAAATAAGTGAATCTACTCTGTAACAGGTCGGTTTCTGTTCACGTACACTAGTCTTTGTGTAGTCTTACACGAATAGTCCGCACTGACATTTAAAATTTAAGACCACAATAACACTGTGTCCAAAGTCAATAACAGAAGTTTACAATAGAGTATAGGATGTCATTTGAAGCATACAAATACATTTGTTAGCCAATCAGATGGACTCTCACTAAATCACCGTATAGTTGAAAAGATGCACGCTGAAGTTGTGTGCATTTTGATGACAAGAGAGGAAAAGTGACTTTGTTGCACATGCACTAGTAATTGTGATGTCCAGTATGGCTGTAGCATGCCTTACCTATATGGTGCAATTGTTATTCATTGTAAATAAATCAAGCTAAGTATTCTTGTTTCCTCTTTATATTCCATTTTGCAGAACCTACTGAAAATGTGCCACCCAAACACCACAGGACCAGAGGAGGCTACAATTCTCACACACTCCTCTTCCTCACCAGACACCAAAGCCAGTTTCACAGTCGAAAGTCACTTCTACTTACCGTTATTGAGCGTTCCTGTTTCACCTTTAGCTTCCTCTGCGTTTACTCAGACCATGAAAGCTCTTTACTGCATACCGCATGAGCCTGTCCTGACCAGGTGACACTGAGCGAGATAACATCAGCGTGAACCATCTGCTGTCCGTTTCACTGACTGAAACTGTTAAAGACAATACAAGCTTTGTCACTTCCACTGACCTGACTACTAAACCAGAAGGTTGAGAGGCTGTTGCTGTGTTTTATTACCCTCAGAAGTGGGTTCACTTCATCTGCCTAGGACTGTTCAGACATGTTGCTCTTTCAGTAAGTTAAGCTTGTCCATTGAAGTGGAAAACCTCTCCTCTTTTCTTGACCCAAACTGTTTTTTTCACACCTGTAAAAGGCAGAAATGATGACTGCATCGTGTGGCGCTGTAGTTTTCTGGGCATCTTGTGATGGCGCAAAAGTATTTCTTTTGAACAAAGGCTTTTAGCACTTCTCGTTGTGGTTGTAAAGACATGTCCAAGTCATTTAGAACAGAGGAAAGCGAGTGCTGTGGTGTGTGACGTAGCACTGATCAGCGCTGATTGGCTTGGTTAGAATTCTCAGGGGGTGGGGTTATTTGAATGGGAGCGTTACCAGGCCCTTCCTTTCCCAAAAGAAGGCGCTTACATGACTGGCAAGGCTAGAAAAACACACCAA
This sequence comes from Nothobranchius kuhntae, assembly GCA_006942095.1. Taxonomy (NCBI): domain Eukaryota; kingdom Metazoa; phylum Chordata; class Actinopteri; order Cyprinodontiformes; family Nothobranchiidae; genus Nothobranchius; species Nothobranchius kuhntae. Next base: position 458,895 of record SSNQ01034385.1, on the reverse strand, counting down.
AGTGTCTTTTTTTTGCTTCGTGCATGCATTTTCCTGTCTTTGCTGTAAATGGTCCAGTCAGCTCAGCAGGGTGCAGATACCGTAAATCCTCTAATACAGGCCCGGGCCTGTATTTGACTCAAGCTTATCAAGCTCCAGGCCTTTATTGGAAGGAGGGCCAGAATTAGAGGCAGGCCTCAATTATCATCATTATCACATGACAGCGACTAGTCGATGACAGGCATAAAAAGTCACTATAGAGCGGTGAAGTCGACTAGTTCATACAGCCCCTGCTACTGCTCCCCAGTGTTCTGCAGCATAATCAGCACGTTCTCTTTGAACTTGATATCAAATTTTCGCCGCCTCTTCGTCTCCGCACGGTTAAAGTTACCCTCGCGGTCTATCACTGGCAAATCAAAAGTGAGACGATGACACAACCGCCCCCCGTACTTGCTTGTTACCACATTCCACCCGGCCACAATAAGAGACCGGCCATTATTCACCTCCGCCGACTCCGACACCGGCCAAAATGTGATACCCGGCCGTTAATTGAATACAGGCTAATATTAGAGGATTTACGGTAGTTGGATGAATCGCTCCTCCTGGATGGGGGAGGGGGTGTGATTCTGTGTTCCCCAGGTCTGCCGCTGTGCACTATTGTGGAATTTATAATAATAATTATTTCTGGGTCAAAGTAATAGGTCACAAAAATAAATTGGATTTCAATAAAAAACAACACTGCGATTGCCGACAGGAATATTTCATTATACTGTGTGCCTAACAATTGCTCTGGAAGGTGTAACATGGTATGATACAGGGACATTTGAAAGTGGATTACAGCCTAGAGCCAAAGGAAAAGGCAGTTTGACTAGACGATCGGTTTGTGAACCAAAGCTGCTTTTAACTTTGACAGTGGTGTGTAATTTTAAACTTGATTAGTTTTTACCCCACAACAAAGGTCTTTTTCAGTATAAACATAATGAATAAACTGACTCTCAGGCCACAATCTTGATTTAGTTTTATTGTTTTTATTTTCTGTTTTATAAATGCTCTTTAATCTCTTTGAGAATGTTTTACTGTGCTGTTCAGTGCCTCGGGCTTCTGTAAAGGCAGTGGAAGACATTATATAAATACTGCTTTATTGGTGTGCTGATTGATTAATTGGTTTTTTGATTGATTGATTGATTAACAACAAGAACAAAATGATACAGGTTAACATTGCTCATGCAATAAAGTTAAGACACACTCTGAACAATGACTGTCTGCATAGGTTTCCCAGGACTTCACATCAGGAAGTTTGTTTTGGGTTACGCTGTTTTGCTCCCACAGAACACAATGTGAAGGTCCATTGACTTTAAATGGACCATCGGTGTGAGTGTGAGGTAGTTTGTTTCAACATCGTCCAGGGATTCACTGGTAACTCTCTGCCCCTCTATTTTTGTTGTTGTGTCTTTCTTCTCTCTGCTTGTTAACGCGGTTGTCTTAGCTGATGCGATTCATTGTCCCATAAACATAATAAAGTCAACTACGCAACAGGATAAGTATTGCACATACTTTCTGTTGATCAGTGAAACTGCTCTGGCATGACATGAGCATGAGGCAAACTCAGTTCAACTTGGGAAAAAATGGCCTTGTTAAGTGCAAAATTCATAGACAGTGCTTTTGTTTATTATGCGACTGAAGACCAACACCACAAAGACTAAAGGTCTATCAGGGAATGCTACCCACCACCATCATGGGACAACCTGTGAAAGATGGTGATAAGCACACAAAGCCTTGGTACACTAAAGCCAGTGTGGCCAGCTCACTCCAGATCCTATATACAATCTAGGGTTGAGCCGGATACTCGTTTCAGATAGATAATTGACTGTCTTCATGCTCTGTGATTGGCCAGCCTGCAGCTGCTGTCCCCCGTACATTTTATATATAATTTATATATAAACATCAACAACAGCAGCTGGATGTGTCTGCTTACTCCTCTAATAATAGTTGCACACCTGACACACACACACACACACACACACACGCGCGCACGCACACGCACACGCACACATACACACACGCGCGCGCGCACACACACGCACACACGCACACACACACACACACACACACACACACACACACACATACACACACACGCGCGCGCACACACACGCACACGCACACACGCACACACACACACACACACACTCACACACACACACACACACACACACACACACACACACACACACACACACACACACACCCGCGCGCACACACACACACACGCACACACGCACACACACACACACACACACACACACACACACACACGCACACACACACACACACACACACACACACACACACACACACACACACACACACACACACACACACACACACACACACACACACACACACACACACACACACACACACACACACACACACACACACACACACACACA
>SSNQ01034385.1:417049-456398 GCA_006942095.1 Nothobranchius kuhntae | reverse complement strand
TACTCATTTATCAATAACTTCAAATAAATACATGAGTAATCCTGAGTACTCATTTATCAATAACTTCAAATAAATACACGAGTAATCCTGAGTAATCACTTATCAACTTAGATAATAAATACATGAGTAATCCTGAGTACTCATTTATCAATAACTTCAAATAAATACATGAGTAATCCTGAGTACTCATTTATCAATAACTTCAAATAAATACTTGAGTAATCCTGACTACTCATTTATCAATAACTTCAAATAAATACATGAGTAATCCTGAGTACTCATTTATCAATAACTTCAAATAAATACACGAGTAATCCTGAGTAATCACTTATCAACTTAGATAATAAATACATGAGTAATCCTGAGTACTCATTTATCAATAACTTCAAATAAATACATGAGTAATCCTGAGTACTCATTTATCAATAACTTCAAGTAAATACTTGAGTAATCCTGACTACTCATTCATCAATAACTTCAAATAAATACATGAGTAATCCTGAGTACTCATTTATCAATAACTTCAAATAAATACACGAGTAATCCTGAGTAATCACTTATCAACTTAGATAATAAATACATGAGTAATCCTGAGTACTCATTTATCAATAACTTCAAATAAATACATGAGTAATCCTGAGTACTCATTTATCAATAACTTCAAGTAAATACTTGAGTAATCCTGACTACTCATTTTCAATAACTTCAAATAGATACATGAGTAATCCTGAGTACTCATTTATCAATAACTTCAAGTAAATACTTGAGTAATCCTGACTACTCATTTATCAATAACTTCAAATAGATACATGAGTAATCCTGAGTACTCATTTATCAATAACTTCAAATAAATACATGAGTAATCCTGAGTACTCACTTATCTGTCACATCCTGTCCTGTCTCCCTGTTTGGTTCAGCCTTGTGTCTCGTTGATTACTCCCACCTGCCTCTCGTTCTCCCAATCACCTTAGCTCCCTCCTGTATTTAAACCCCTTCTGTTCTGTGTCTTGTGTCGGTTCATTGTTCCAGTGTCAGTGTGCCTAATAAATCTGTGTTCATCGTTCCCACTTGCCTGCCTGTTGGTTCCACCCGCATTGGATCCTCACCTTGTCTCCGCTTCGTCCACCGGCGTGTGACATTATCAACTTAAATAATAAATACATGAGTAATCCTGACTACTCACTTATCAACTTAGATAATAAATACATGAGTAATCCTGGGTACTCACTTATCAACTTAAATAATAAATACGTGAGTAATCCTGAGTACTCACTTATCAACTTAGATAATAAATACATGAGTAATCCTGAGTACTCACTTATCAACTTAGATAATAAATACGTGAGTAATCCTGAGTACTCACTCATCAATTTAGAAATAAAATTTGAGAATATCTCAAAGTAGTGAGTATGGAAAAATTACATTCATGTGCCCTCTCATCAGCAGATTCAAACATAAATCATCTCAATTTATGCGACCACAAAGGTAAACGGAGTACTGACCCTCCTAACAAAGATAATAAAGTGCATCTCAAACCTGTAACGTGCCAAACATTTCAGTTCTTGGGATCGATTCTGAACCTTTGTGAATCGATTCTGAACCTTTATAAATAAGAATCCAGATTCAGACTTGACTTGATTTTTTTCAGCGCTCTTCTCATTACGTTAGTTCAGGGCTTATTGGCTATGATTTAAAGGAAAAAACGTCACATAGAATTCACAGTTTGTCAGATTAGCGCAAGTCACTTAAAAAGTCTCCCTCTCCAGGCCTCTTGTGTGCAGTCAGAGTTGATAGAGCAACAAAATGGACATCTCAGAGAAAAATAAATAGCTTAACTGTCTCTTTTACAACATCAGTGCAGACAGGGCACCTTTTTTTCCTCCACTGTCAGTGTGGTCTAACTGCTATGATAAGTTGTTATCAGAAGCACTATAAATTTGTGCAGCAGCTGCCACAAAGCCTCGGTTCTAACAGCTCTTATTTATTTATCTGTCACCAGAGAGGGCCAATGAGCAGGAACTTTAATACCACTTGCTTTCAGAGCTGGGGCCTGGCTTGTTTTATTTCTTCTGTTATCTACTTGACGGGTGAGAAAAAGCAAAGAAGTAAGTTTAGGGAGGGCAGGGTGGGGAAGACGAGGGTCAAGAGGGAAAGGGAATGCAGAAGTAAGGATGAGAATAAGATAACATAGAGTGGTGTCATCAAACCACCAGTGAAGAAAGACATGGCCTAAATGTTTCATAAGGATTTAACTGGAGAGTCATTTTGTCAACTAAGATGAAACAAATGTAGATGGTAAATAAAACACAGGAGCCTTTTCCACAAAGAGACAGTCATGTCAGGACACCTTAAAAGACCTGCAGATTCTCTGCAAAATGTGTGCAAAGCTGGATATTCTAAACAATGAGAAGCCATGCATTTACAGTTTGTGAATCAGTGCATTTGTCAGGTTTCCATCCGTCCACCAACTAAACAGCCTATTTCCTACTTGGGCCTCAGGAAGCTGGCACCTGTCTCTGGTAGTCAGTGGATGAGATGCAGAGGACACCCTGGACTGGTCTTTGGTCCATCACAGGTTGATAGTCTCCTTGGAACAATATAGTCTTTAAATGGCAAATGGCCTGCATTCGTATCGCTCCTTCTTAGGGCTCTGCAACCCCCCAAGGCGCTTCACAGCACAATCAGTCATTCACAATATGGGGATGAGCTACCATGTAGCCACAGCTGACCTGGGCACACTGACTAAAGCAACAATCCTGAGCAGGCACCACCGATCCCTCCGACCACCACCAGCAGGCAAGGTGGGTTAAGTGTCTTGCCCAAGGACACAACAGCAGCATTCTCTGGTGGGAGCCGGGATCAAACCTGCAACCTTCCGATTACTGGACGACCCGCTCTATCTCCTGAGCTACTGCTGTTCCTTTAATTAACCTAGCATGTATTTTGTTGGTTTGTGAGAGGAAAGGGGAGTACCTAAAGAAAACCCATGCATGCTTGGGGAGAAAGGCTGTTTAAATGGGACTTTAACCAGTAGTAGTTTACATCTTACTTATGAACCATAAAATGTGAGATTACATAGAAATATGAAATATCAATCTGATGGATCTTTGAATATTTTAACCAGAAGATCAGAACTTTTTATTGCAGGGATTAAGCAACACTTCGTATTAACTCCGAGGAAAGAGAGAGAGTCAGGTTTATAATAGATGATACATTTATTTCTACACAATTTAAACAAGACTAACTTAAACACTCTGTGTACTGATGGACTATGGAACGAGACATGAGAGGATGGTGTGTGTGTGGAATGTTGTTATCAGAACCAGCGGATCCGGAGAAGCGGTTAGTTCCGAGTGGGAGTGAACGTTTTGCTCTGAACTTTAGTCGGAGATTTGTAACACTCATGAAACGCCATCTGTCGGTCTATGTACCCCAGAGGAAGCCTCCGTTAGATCCAGGATGTCGAGGTCCTCTTGGACGCTCCTTGGAACAGAAGCCGGTAGAAAAGCAGCGGTGCCGACCAAGTTAGTCTTGGAATGCTTCCAGGTCACGACAGGTTATCACTGGCATCTCCGAGACCCTGAAGGGGTCGTGAGGTTCAGCTTTTATTCTGAAAGAACCGTTGCGGTCAGGTGTAACTTGCAACTGATTTTATCCAGCTTGTGGAGGTTCTTTTGGCTGAAGAGGAAGTCCGGATGGCCAGTCCGAGACTCCTCTAGAGCGCTTGAACTAAAGAAAAGGTGGCGTGGGATAGTTTTTATAATTTTCATATTTTGGTTTACTGGCGAATCAGAATTTGACATGAAAAAGAGGGTTCATACAAACACCACAGAAAACCACGCATCGCGTCAGAAACAAAGGTTCTGATTGGATGAGACAAAAGGAAATGTGTCATGTGACTTTAGCATTACGTGTCATCAGTGTCTAGTGCAAATGTCAAGGATTATAATTACTCGTAAAATACTACTGATCACAGGATTATAATATCAAGTAATAACATTGTCATTTCACAGATTGATTGAACATTGGGCTCACATTATTATTGGTAATAACAAAGTTGTTTGATTATGTTTATCAAAAGAGTTCTTTGTCTTTGCTGGTGTAGCGTCATGAATGTCCTGTTGTTGACCTAAAGGTCATGCTGTGCTGCGTCTGCTCGAGCAGAGACATAAAGTCTCTGACAGGCTAATCTACATGAGATAGTGGCCAAGGTCTTTCATGCACTCTGCTCATCTGAACTGCTTCTTGCTGCAATGGAAACAGTGCCACCAATTGCACCACTATGCAGCTCACCCTGTCAGTTTTCTGTCTAAAATGTTTGAAGTCTTCTATTATGTCAGTCCTCCAGTTTCAACTCCTGGTTGGGTCTTTAAAGCTGCAGTTTGAAGAACATTTCTAGTAAATGTTTTTAGGACATGACAGCTGGCTAATAGTGAAGAAACGTGGTCCCTCAGTTTTCACCCATTTGATCAAACACAAGCCTGCACCTGTTCAGACTCCATGCGCGTCACAGATGGGGGTGTAGTTTTTGCTTTTGGGTAGTTACATGTGGGCTGATAAAATATTGTTGCATGTGCAGCTAGAGGAATGGTCCAGCCACATGTGTCTACAGATGTGTTCTGTTAGCTCATACCCCCCGAGCAGAAAGCATTCAGGGAATTCTGAGGTTTTTCACTTTGAGGTCTGAGTTGCAAAAAAACAAAAAAAAAAAACTTTATTAATGTTCCAGCTACTCAGAGGCAGCTGCTTTAATCAGCCAATAAACAAATACTTGTGCATGCCATCTCTAAAGTCTGTCAGAAGCAGAATGATGATGCTTTTAGCATTTATACATCTTCACATTAAACCTTGTAAAAATATCACTCATTGCATTCTTTATCTGTGCTGCCGAGGGAGCTAGTACATAAACATGGACTACAAGACCAGATTTGATTTCTTTGGTGAAATTAGAAACCCCTCGCTGGTTTTTGCTGCAACTGTAACACAGGCTTAGCTGCCAGTAAAATTCGATTGGTTTGTTTTCTGCTTTTATAACAACTTAAAATCTGGCTACAGTTCATGAAACCAATGTTTATTAAACTTCTACATCATTGTCAGACTGTTATTATTCTGCTTTAAAGGAAGTCTCGGTATTACCGCACTAACAGCAACGGGTACCGGTACAGTCGGGGGTACTTGGACTAAGAATATCTGAGATGTGTTTTGCCAGATTAACCATGTAATGAGAACTAAAAGTTGTTGTAAATGTTTATGAAGTGAGTTGAAATGAACCTTTGAATTTTAGTCGGATCAGAGTTGTTTTAAGATGGAAGTAATTTACCCCATCCAGACTAGCCGTTCCAGTAAAAACGTGTTTTACGGCTTTCTTTTTACAGTGAAACGAACATCACCATTTCAATAATGACTTCACAAACCTCCAGTGGAGGCCTCTGTCAGGCTGGACCTAGAATCATTATTTACCTTCAGTGAGTGAAGAGTCTGATCTTTACCTGATCTGGAGCTTTCATCGCTGCTTCTCCTTGTTTACTTGTTCTCAGAAAAGCTTTTTTCACTGACGTACTGTTTGATTGTGTGATTTAGCCAACTCTATATCCTGCTGCTGCCACCTCTGAAATTGTGTCACCATCAGTAGTTCTTGGTGAAAAAAAGCAGACGTGTGGAAAAGGTTCTGTTCTCCCTCTTCTTCCATGAAGTAGGCATGCTTTGTTGTTGCCTTCTGAAAGCGACCGCTGCAGTAATGCAAACAGAGATGAACTAGTAGTTGGACAAATTAACATTCTCCTTTTAAATGTTTTTTCCCACATAAATCATTTAGAAAATGCAGCATTTTACCAACTGCTGCCAGCTTGGTGTTTGCGTTAATCCTACATGGGTGTGTGTGTGTGTGTGTGTGTGTGTGTGTGTGTGTGGGGGGGGGCTTTAATTTAATGCAGGGTTCTGCTTTCTCTATATGCGAGTATCTCTGCCTCTCAGGACCAGTGTTGGGGGGTTGTATTGTCAGCTGTTTGAAATGAGTGGAGCCCCCCCCCCCTTCTGTTTGCCTTTTTCTTCTTCTCTATCAGAGCCGTAGCCCAGAAGACATCTCTGAATATGCTGTGAATGCAGCTCCCTATAATTAAAATGGAGTGTTTGTCATAATGCATTCATTAACATACTGTAGAGCTAAAGGTTCAACCATAAACTGCCTAAGGGTAAGGCATCTCTGTCCAAGGTCCACTTGGAAACTCTCTAGGCGGTTGGAACAGTTCGGCGCCTTAAGCAGCTGGTCCAGCTGCTCTCATGATCTTCAACATAGCAGCTCCCATCTGGACTGAGACAAAAGTAATCATGCTCTCATCCCCTTAGCAAAGCCGATGAAGAGAACTTCTACCTGTCCTGTTCACCGTTTCTCCTTTCTGTCATCCTGTGACCCCCACCCTACACTATTCATAAACGTGGGCAGAGGAATGTCTGCCCTTTTTGCTGAAATGTTGGTGCAAATTAGTGGTCAGAGAGGTGGACGTGGCCACCGTGCAAAGCCTCTTCTTCAGTCCCAAACCAACCACTTTCATTTGTGGCTTCATCACAGTTTACTTGCCCTTCCCACTCATACAGCGTTTGTCCCGGCATGATCATCATGATCATGGACACAGTTTTGCTTCGGAGCTGAGAGACACATGCAGAGCAAAGTTCAGCGCAAACGGATAAATAATCCCGACCCACGCTGATAGGAATGGCCTTCTGAAGCCACCAAGCCCCCACAATGCGGCTCTAAAATTGGTCTCAACCCGGAAGTACCAAAAATTGCAGTTCCACCCTCATCCACTAGGGGCTGGTGTCAGAAGCGAGCAAATCCTCATTGACTCCCATGTTAAAAATACCAATTTCACAGCAGAAATAAACATGTTTACAGCCTGGTACCAAAACATGTTTTTGGCTTAAATGATCTAGTTTACACTCATGACAACTCTGAGGGGGGTGAATTTTTTTCTCACTCTTCTGTTTAAGTGTATTAAAAGCCTAAAATTCTGTATAATTAATGAGAATCAGACCCACGTGACCACAGAGCTAGCTCCGTGGAAAGGCCTCAGTAGAGCCTCGGTCTGGCCTGGAAACTGTTCCGGGATTTTGAGTCTCTGTGTGTGTGTATTCTTGTTTGGATATTTTTTGTGCAATTGTTGGACAAAATGAATTGCTGTGGCATTAATTGCACTAATAGAGCGTCCAAGGAGTCTCCACTTCATGTTTTTCGGTAAGTAAAATTATATTTATGTATTTTAGGTCACTGCCGAGCTGAGCTTAGATTTTAACATGTACTGTTTAACCATGAAATGTAAATGTAATAGGGTAAAACCCAGTGCATTTAACATAATGCTGCACTTCAGAAAATGGGTTGAAATATAACATGTTGGTGGAGCTGGGTTCCCACTGTCGGCTTGTGGAGCTCTCGGGAGACCGATGTTTTCCACCCGTTCTCCCCTCCCCGCAGCTCGGCGCGTCTCTGTCTGATCGCAGCTTCTGTCTGCTGCGTGGGCTGCCGGCTTGTGGAGCTCTGGGATGGAAACCTTTCCACCCGGTTCTCCCCAGCGGCAGCTCTGCGCATCTCAGATCGCAGCGGCGCTTGTCTGCTGTGCGGCTGCCGGCTTGTGGATGTCTCGGAGACCTCTGTGTTCCACCCGGTTTTACCCAGCGGCCAGCCCGGCGTATCTCTGGTGTTGTTCATAGTTAACTCCGGTTGTAGCTAGGTTGCTACCTCCGTTAGCTTAGCTCCCACCTCCGCGTTAGCTTTGGGTTAGCTTGTAGCTAGTTCGACCGGGTGTCGTCAGTTGATCCCAGCCTTACAGCCCCACCCTCAGCTCCTCCTCTCTTCCCTTTTTTGGAATTTTCTGGGCTTGACGGACCCTGTGACACGGTCAAAATGGCGGTGGTGGCCACCTCCCATTTTGGCACAAAAACGTGATATTGGAGCCTATGGAAAGGAGATGCCCGGTACATTTATGTCGATGGAAGCTACACAAAGTAAAAATAAAACCGTGAGGTCTGTTTCCCTTGTGTTCCCTGCAGGTGAGCTTCAGTTCAGTTTCAATCAAAATTGTATTTGAAAAAGGAATTCTGTGCCACACTCTGCAGTCAAATCCATACGTCACAACTTCTTCAGTAACAACCAGACTGTAAGGAGAGCTTTGAATGGGTCTAAAATCCAGCAGTAAACACAGCTCGCTGCACCTCCAGCAACCAGTCTGTACACAAGTGTAACAGAGTAAATAGTGTCATTCCACTTGCCATCAGTAAAACGGTTGAACACGTCTCCGGTTTACGTGCTGATGTATCCAGCTGCGCCTGCGGTTAGTCCGTTTTAAGACGGAGCCGTTCGAGAGTGTGCTGTTTGATCCTACCAATCCTACCAAAAGCTAGGTTTCTGACCAGCATTCCTGTGTTAACAGATTAAATGCTGGTGTCAGCAAAAACTTCGTCTCAAGACTCTTTGTACAACACAACGCAGAGTTAGAACTGGACCTACCAGTACCAGAGCTGGTATGGTTACACATATTCATTACCTTATGTAACCACCATTTAAAATAAACGCCTCGTTCAGAAAGCATTAGTTATTCCTGCAGAGTAATTAGCTAATGGAAACAGTTCTGTGTTCCAGCTGTGCTTTTCCACAACATCAGAAAGTAAAGCAGCTGTTTCAAAGTCTAATTTCCACTTTCCTTCCTCACCTGTCCTCTGCCTGAACTCTTGTGTTTTCGAACTACCCCCATTGACCTTAACTTCATCTTTACCTGACACTGTGTTTACCTTCTGAAGACAAAAGTGAGATTGAATGAGAATTAAGAGGCTATTGTCTCTTGAGCAGTCAGACATCTTTTTTCTTTGAGTTTGATTGGATTCTTGTGTCATGTGAAGTCTGAACAGAAGCTGGCTGTATGCATGTTAACGCCAGTCATTGGCTCATTTCTCTGCTTGAAGGTGAGTTTCCGACAGACTAGTAAGAGGTATAGCTTGGCAACGGGGGTTCAGGGGTCGGCAACCTTTTCCAATCAAACAGCCATAATTACCCATTTCCCACCGTAAAGAAAACACTGGGAGAGTTGTGGGCGGGCCTAGCGGGCCTGCGCAGGTGATGCTTATTGACGCGTCACACACATCTCCTTTTAAAACATGTTTGAACTTTTCAGAATACAAATCCAGGCTCGGTGTCGATGGATTGTTGTAATTAAACGTTGTACTGGACGAAACTTTACATGAAACAACGTTGAAAATGTAAGAAAAGGATTCGATCAGTTCATTTTTCATGTGCATGCCTCAGGTGTTAATCAACTTAATGATTCTCTTTGCATCAATCTTCACAAGAAGACAAAACAGTTAAATGGCAGGCTTCCCGTTGACCGGATGTTTCCAGTATTTTACCGTTTATTTTGACGAGAAACCTCAAAGCTGTTGCTGGTCGTTTTGAAAGAATTACCCGCAGATGTGTTGCCTTTTTAATCATTACGCACATCACGGAGGTAGCTAAACCAAAGATACAATTCCCATCAGAACATCTGAGCTGGACACTGAGCTCAGCACAGCTCACTGTCAGCGCACACGTACGGTGGACAGCGAGCTGAAGATGTGGGAGGGGCTTGGAGCGCGTCGGTCACAGGCAGCAGAACCAGAACCATGCAGGAAGGTTCCTCTCACTGAAGCGAGTGTTTCCCAAAGCCTGTCCCTCAGAGAGACTTGCCACTTAGAAAATGTTCCTGATTATGAAACTTTGGCTGAATAGCGCTTGCTGCTGTCTCCAGTGTGGCGACGCATCCACGAGCCTGTCTGAGGAGAAGTCCAGAACCTCATGTCTTCAGCTCAGAAAGCTCCTATAGAGACATCTGATTACATAAGCAGGTGACCTGTCATTTCAGGTCTTTATCAGGTTTCTTTAGAAAAAAATGACAATGTTCACATTTAGAATTGGCCTACAGATAAAAAATGAATGCAGTAAAACAAATATTTTAATTAAATATGAATGTATTATGTTAAAGAGAGCTGCATCAGATGGATGAAAGGTGGGTTACCAAGCCCTGGTCTAGTGAATACTAACGCATCCAGTGTGTCTAATCAAATTCATCAGTCATCAGCTAGTGTCAGTCATTACCCAAGATCTTCATTTTACAAGCATTTTATAGCTTCAGAAGAGGTGGAAGCTTGCTTTGTTTGGAAGGTATGAAAACGTATTTAGCTGGTTTCAAGTCAATTCAGTTCAGTTTATTTAAATAGCACCAATTCCGGACAAGAGCCATCTCAAAGCACTCACAAAGTAAAACATTCCAATCGAGTTCTGGGGTCTCATTTATCAAACATTGCGTAGAAGCCTTACTAAAACCGTACTTAAGCTCAGCAAAAAAAAAGTACTTACGCCAAGTAGGTTTGTGACCTATCAAACATGGAGTACGCACAGCTGCACGCAATCTCCGCTTCAATGGTTCTTCTTCCGGCTCTTGGAGAATACAGACGCTTTTTTCCTCCTCTCCTCCCTCTCTTATCCCAAGGCTCTTTTCTGTCTTTGTGTGCACGGCGCTTTCTGCATTTTGTCTGGAAACTGGAAATTATTTCAAATGGACTTGGTCAGTTGGTCTCTCAACACAATTGACAAATTTTTTTCAGCGATGAGAACGGGAGAAGGGGCTCCCGGATGCCCCTCTGGGACAGAGCCAGCTGGGTATATTGTAACCCGGTAGCCAGGTGATGGGTCCGGGGTTTTTGTTTTTTCAGTTTTTCCGCTTGTCCCTAATAAAGTGACCGGAATGTCTTCGACGTTGCCGGTCACGTGGCCAAATCTAGGTCAATCAGGAAGTTAAATAAATCACAGCCAGACGTGGTCGGTAAGCGTAAGGAGACACAGGGAAAGGAGTTGCTGCAGGTCGGTATAAAGTTAACCCTTCTGTTTGCACGCCGTCTCGAACAGTAAAACTAAGAGCGTTGACTGTCCGTTTCAGGAGCCAACTACCGGTTGTTGGACGTATAAGAAGGAGCGCGGAGATAGCTTTAGATTGACGGAAAAGGTGAGTTGTTGTTGTTAGCTTTAGCGGTACCCATATTAACTCCATGGGCCGATTAGCTTAGGCTTTCAGTGCAGATGAGGCTGGCTGATTAGTTTGGGCTACTGTGTGTGATTTCTGTAAGTGAAGGCACCACTTGCCTGAGGAGTTATTCTATAGTGAGTTATTTTGTATGGAGATATTTGGAAATGATAATGCTTTTGTGTTTGATTGTCAATGATCAATGTTTTCTGAACAACTAAATGATTACTGGTGTGTGAGCGACTTACTCGGATATACAAATATATCCAGTGAACATTATTGTCAGTTGTTGGATGAATGTATTATACAACACTTTTACCACCTGGTCCTGTTCTTTCAGGCCAGGTTTTCTTCATTGGATGGCGAGCTACCCACTAGAACCTAGACTGGAAGCCCAGAATCCCTGAGTTCCTGAACCAAGTCAGGCAGACTGAATCGATTCACTCCACCACTGTTGGGCTGGTAGGAGGCTCCTGTAGCCACCTTTAAGTCTCTGTTCCTCAGCAACTTCAACAGCGAGCCGCGATTACCCTGACCACATCCTTCACAATCCCCCCCTCTCTCTCCCTCACGAACATTGAACTCACTCTTTAGGACACATTCGCGGGTCCTCAGGTCCGCTGAAACTTGAAGTTGCCAACAGTCATGTGTTACCCTATCTAATGGACAATGGATTGACTTATGATGATTTGTAATTTATTCTCTGTAAATTGTCAACTATTATTTCTTGTATGTATTGTTAAACAAGTGTCATAATATATTCTATATTGGTACCAACCTAACGGTCTATTCCATTCTGTCTCTGTGTCACTTACTCCTGTGGGCTGATCCTAGCTTCTGATCTGGGTTACATCTGGTCCTGATAATGAAAGTCATCCCAAATTACTCCTACGCACGTTACAATAAACAGTGGAACCTGATCTGCCTCTCCCAACTGTCTGTAGAGGATTCTGAAGACGTCTGGATATTCGTGGTGTCAGGTTTCCTGCTGTTTGGCCTGAACGGTTATCTGGCTTACTGGAAAATTAATGAGCTTTTGAGGAATATTGGCTCAATCCCCGAGCTCAGGGATGGATTACACCGCGCTGTGAGCGCACAGACTCATATAATTGTCAAGATGAGTCATAAGCTTGGAACTTTGGCTGAGATTCAGACTCTGGCACAGAAGGTGGATTTGATCAAGGATGGAGTTGATGGGTCAGCACGGATCGGGATAGATTAATTACGCCATTATTGGATTCAGAGGGGTTGAGGACCAACAGAACACTAAGGCAGAGAGGAAATTATCTCTGTCTGGCCCCAAAACAAGTTCTTATCTGGATCTGGTGCCCTTGAAGCCGTGAGGCTGAAGTGAAAACTCCCCCCTCAGAAGAAATGTGGAATGCTGCCGTCGCCATGGCAACTCTGTCTCCCTATCCCAGCCTGAGCGGGACTGCGCCCATTGAAGGCCATTGAATCGTTCCAGGAATCACTGTGCTCTCTAAACCCAATGACCTCCCTCCCCTGTCCAAACGGAGGTGACGAGCGCTGCTTATCGCGGCTGCATGCACTGAAGTGTGGAGAGTCCCAAACCCTACCTCCCCACCTAGTGGACACTTATGTTGTGTGATGTCTGAAGTCTGTTGCATTTCTGTCTGAGGTGTTTGTTGCAGAGCAAAGCTGCCCTCCCTGTGGAGGGTAACTCTGAAGTGCCTTTTTTCCTCCACCTGACCCAATCCTCATATAAACCCTCTGACCTCTATTAAGGTAGCGCGACTCGGGTTGCGAATGACCACAGTCACCAATTCTTGTCATGTGTCTATGTCTGTATGTCTGATCTCAGAATTGTGTGTACTGAAACTCTAATTTCCCTCTGGGATTAATAAAGTATCTTTGATTTGAACTGAATTTGAATAAATCGGAGACTAACAAGAATGTTTCTCAGCTGCATTTTAGTCACACCCCGCCCTCACCACGCCCACTTACTGCCATAAATGGTCAATGCAAAGTTCCTTGTGGACCTCATGCATATACATAAGCCGGCTGTTGCAGCGCTCCGCCAATGACATGGCGACCGTAGATCAAGGCAGATCAAGGAAGTGCTACTTCACACAAGCAGATGTTGAGGTACCTGTGGGTGAGGTGGAGAAATGAAAGGAAGTGCTTTTGCAAAACAAATAAGAGAAAATCCACGGAGTGGCACAGCGTTGCTGAAGCCGTCAATGCTGACTTCTTCAGAGAGATCTGTGGTGGATATAAAAAAAGATCCAATCGGGATTAGATCCCCAGACTCCCAGGTGAAAGTCACACGTGCTAACCAGTCAGCCAATCAGAGATCTCCCCTGTACAAGTAGCCAGGACACATGATCAACCGGGTCACAGTGACAGGACACACACACTGTCACACACGCATGATGTTCTGTCTCAATCTGTCCCCCTGCTGATATTCTGCATTCTGTATCCTGCACTTCAGGGTGTGTGTGTCTGTGTGTGTGTGCGCGCCTGTGTGTGTGTGTGTGTGTGGACGTGCGAATGTGTGTGCGTGCGGGGGGGTCTTGTTCTGTGTGTGCATGAAGCGGTACAAGTGATAATGATGCAGGATTTCATAATTGTTTCTTCTCAGCAGCAGCACTGCAGGTGCTCTCCATGTCCAGCATGTGTGTAAGCCAGGTCCTTAGTCAACTTAAAGTTGTGCACATTTTTCTGCTAAGTTTTCTTTCATAAATCCCAAAGTTTGCGTGGAAAGTTGCTTACGCAGTTTTCCGACCCCGTTTTGTGCGTAGGCAGGCTTGATAAATGAGACCCCTGGTAATTCAACCAATCAGTACAAAGTTTCCTATATAAGGAACCCAGCAGGTTGCAACGAGTCACTGACTAGTGTCAGAGTCTTTACAGCAATTCTCATACTAAGCAAGCATGCAGTGACAGTGGAGAGGAAAACTCCCTTTTAACAGTAAGAAACCTCCAGAGGATCCTGGCTCACCTGACAGATCCAGCTACTCAAGCATATCTGGTATCTACACCAGGAACTGTTCTGAGTCACACCGAAGGGGCGTGGGGATGTTGCTGACAGACTTCAAACTTATGGGGCTGCTCCTGAAAACTGGACCAGGATGAGCAGAAGAAAAGAGCAAGTGGAATCAGAATTTCTCACCCTATCCTGACACGTTCCTTTGCAGACCACCCTGTGTTTACAGACTGTTACTGTCATCCTATCGAGGGTTAGGGTTAGATTGAGATCACAGGCACCTGCCCTGCCTGTTTGCACAAGGCCGTGATGATGTGCTACGACGGAAACTATCAGCGTCCATTTCATTCATATTTGATGAGTGAACATGTCTCAGAGCACACAACAGGGGAGGCTGTAATCAAAACACACACACACACACACACACACACACACACACACACACACACACACACACACACACACACACACACACACACACACACACACAGTAATTATTCCTCAGATGATGTGTGTGTTTATGCAAGTGCAGGGATATGGGAATGCTTTTATCATGGTAAAGATAACTCTGATTAAGTAACGGTGTGTTTGGGTACACAGCTGACTGATAGATCCACCTCCCATTTTTGTTTCCTGGTGAGTGAACGCTGGCGCGTCTGGCTGCCGCTGCTCACCGGTTGGTAGTTGTTTTTTCGTTACTTTTATACATTTTTATACATTTTTACGCTATTTAGTGCTATTTTGGATGCCTACCTGAACTCTTACTCGAACCTTTTCGAAAACCTTCCCATCTGACTGAAATAACTGCCTGTCTGAGGGGCTTAAACACGCTCGCTCAGCCTCAACAGTCAAACAAAGATGTGGATCCATGGCTTATGGGTGTGGTCCGTGCTCATCTGGGTCATCTTGTCCATCGTCCACTACCCAGTGACTGCTCTTCTTCAATATTCTGCTCACAAACTTTTATGGCTGCGCTTTTCCCTGCCGGTTCCTCCACCAGCGGCCCTGCATCCAGACATCGCCTTCCAGCCACGCCGCAGATACATTCATCGAGGATCCCGACGAAGTTTCTGTGTCGAAGAGTCTGGCGCAGTCAGCTCCTTCTGGTCCAAAACCCGCCGCCCTTCCCATACAAAGACCCGAACTGCCAACCACCGCATGCTAGCCCACCTAGCCAGGTCGGCTGAGCATACGATCAAACACGGCAACTCCACCATCAACTTCGGCCTACTGAACATTCGCTCTCTTACGGGAAAAGGGCATCTCGTCCACGATCTCCTTTCTGACCATAAACTTGACTTTCTCTGCTTGAGTGAAACTTGGCAACACCCTAATAATGACTTTATTTCACTCAATAACTCCACTCCGCCCGAGTTTGTTTACATCTGTAAACCGCGGGAGTCAGGGAGGGGTGGAGGTCTCGCGATAAGTCATCAGAAGCAGTGGAAGTCTCTCCAGTCTCTGCTCCATCCTTCCACTCATTTGAATACAGCACATTACAACTCCCTGGATCCACTCCTACCATCATATGTACTGTCTACCGCCCACCTAAGCCGAATAAGGACTTCTTAAATGACTTTACTGCTCTCCTCACTCACCTTTCGATACTCTCTCCCAATCTGGTAATCACTGGTGACTTTAACATTCACATGGATGAAAATAATCTTCTTACCAGAGACTTTACTTCCTGTTTAGATAGTTTTGGACTCAAACAGCATATCAACTTCCCCACTCACTCCAAAGGCCATGTTCTGGATCTGGTCTGCTGTTCGGGTATTACCCCGGCCCAGTGCACAGCCAGTTCTTTTCCTCTTTCAGATCATGTTAATCACATTTAATGTAACTATAAAGGCCTCTAAAACCCATCTCCCTCGCAATATTGCTTTTAGAAAAATCAACGATATAAATCTTGATGCAATATCTGATCTACAGCCTGCTCACATTACCTCATCACCCGAGGATCTTGTTTGTAACTATAATTTTAATCTAAATAACATTCTCAATACTTTTGCCCCGATTAAGCAAAGATCTGTCTCATTTAACCGCTCAGCACCTTGGTTTAACTACGACCTTCGCTGTCTTAAATCTGAAGGACGCAGATCTGAACGTTTGTCTAAGAAAACCGGCCTCACTATCCATAAAGATCTATATAAGAATCACTTGTAGCATTAAAAAGACTCCATTCACACAGCTAAATCGGTTTACTATTGTAATTTAATCAGCTCGAGTGACGGTAACTCCAAGACCCTTTTTTCTCTGTTCTCCAAAATTACAAAGCCTCCTGATTTACTGCTTAACAGTATGGTTTCCTCTGACTACTGCAACTCCCTCATGTCCTTCTTCACATCCAAAATCTCAAATATTCACCAACAACTCCATGCTACTAGAGATCCTGTTTCAGAAGCTGAACCCGTCATTTATTATCAAGTTTCAGTCTCCCCTCTGCAACTGAGATATCAACTTTAATCAGGGAATCCAAATCATCCACCTGTCTGCTTGACCCTCTCCCCACAGTGCTACTTAAAGCCTGTCTTCCATCATTGGTTCCTCTCATATCCACCATCATTTACTCCTCCCTCAGCACCGGAGTTGTTCCTGCAGCATTAAAAACTGCCCATAAGCCCGCTGCGGATCCCACCAACTTTGATCATCTTCGTCCAATATCTAAATTACCATTTATTTCCAAAATCCTTGAAAAAGTTGTTTCTTCTCAGCTTCACTCTTATCTCAATTCTCATAATCTACATGAACAATTCCAATCTGGTTTCAGACCACAACACAGCACGCAGACAGCACTAGTAAAAATCACAAATGATCTACTAATGGCAGCAGACTCAGGCTATCTCTCCATTCTGGTTTTACTAGATCTAAGTGCTGCATTTGACACCACTTCTCAAAAGACTAGCATCTATCGGCATTAGTCACACATCCCTAGCCTGGTTCACCTCACACATATCGGAGCGTACACAGTTCATTCAACTTCAATCTCACTCTTCTAGTTCTTCCCCGGTTACTGCAGGAGTTCCCCAAGGCTCAGTTCTAGGCCCTCTTTTATTTATCATCTATTTGCTCCCCCTTGGTTACATTTTCCGCAAATACAACGTTGATTTTCACTGTTATGCTGATGACACCCAGCTGTACATCTCCTCCAATCCAAATGCATCCCTTCCACCACTCTCCCTCTCTAACTGTCTATCTGAAATTAGATCTTGGCTCTCTCAGAACCTACTTAAACTAAACAGCAATAAAACAGAACTCCTGCTCATCGGCACCGCTTCTGTTTTAAAAAATTCTCCCAACTTCTCTATCAGTATTGACGACTCCACAGTTCACCCATCCTTACAGGTAACAAGTCTTGGTGTCATACTAGACGGTACACTTCCATTCCAATCTCACAATAACCGTGTTACTCAAGTCGCATATTACCATCTTCGCAATATCAACAGACTCCGTCCTTTTCTCACGCCTCATGCTGCTGCAATCCTCGTTCATAGTCTCATCACCTCTCGCGTCGACTACTGTAACTCCCTTCTATTTGGTCTCCCAACTAAATCCCTTCATAAACTCCAACTTCTCCAGAACTCTGCAGCAGCATCTTTACTGGGACCCCCTCAAGAAATCACATCACTCCTGTTCTTAAAGACCTACACTGGTTGCCAATAGAAACCAGGATCACATACAAGATCCTACTACTTACATTTAAATCTGTACATAGCATGGCTCCACTTTATCTATGTAACTTACTAACTATTGCTACCACTTCCCGATCTTGTAGATCCTCATCTGCACTTCGTCTGGTTCAATCTCGAGCTCGCCTTACCACCATGGGGAGCAGAGCTTCCAGTTGCTCTGCTCCCCGGCTCTAGAACTCACTTCCCTCTGCCGATAGAAATACGGACTCTTTTCCATTATTCAAGGCACACCTCAAACCCACTTATTCAGACAAGTTTATTCCCTTTAGACCTAGACTTTAGAATTGTTTCAAATTTTTATGTATCTTGTTAGTTCTTATTGCCCTCTCTCACCTCTGTTGTTTTTTGTTTTTATCTTTGTAAGGTGACCTTGGGTTTGAGAAAGGCGCCCTCAAATAAAATGTATTATTATTATTATTATTATTATTATTATTATTATTATTATTATTATTATTATTTTATTACAGCCTACCTTCATAATGCTATTGACCCTCATCCATCCAGATACATTGTTTTCATCTACAAAACAGCAGATTGACTGTAAACTTGCTGTCATTTTAATTATGTGGGATGTTAACCATCTATTGTGCACTGGCCTAGTGCATTGCTTTATCAGAGTAGGAGATTATAGCTGCATTGTGTTCTTGTCCTCTTGTAAACCGTAGGTGTGAGCAAACAGAGCTCACACTGGAATTACCGCAAAGTTCCAACTGGGCTCTGCAGCGAGGGCTGAGAGATTAAAGGCACGTTTATGACTCCAGCTTTTATAAACAGTATTTAGAGATTAGCATTTTGTTTGTGAGGGGTTAGTAAATGATATTTCAGGACAGGGTCACATTAATGCTATATCATATGCTGATCTTTCATTTTATTAGATTACCTGAAACAAAAATGCAGTCAAGCAGCAGTTCAGCTGAATCTGGTTTGTGAAGTTTAGTTTGTACTGAAGTTTTCTGTTTCTGGTTGCTGCATGCTGCTGCATAGCGACAGTCAAGCTATAATGTTTAGGCGTGTCTGTGTGTGTGTGTGTGTGTGTGTGTGTGTGTGTGTGTGTGTGGCAAAAATATCTTGTGAACCAACTAGTGACTTTTAATGAAGTGAGAAGAAAGTAATTCCTTGCTGTGCATCTACCATTTAAGAAACGTGTAGAGTCTATGCAGTTCAAGATAGCCAACACAGCTAATTAGTAGGGATGAGCGAGTACACCACTATCTGTATCTGTTCAACCAATTAAATTATCTGTATCTGTATCTGTACTCGGAATGGGCGTGGCATAACCCGGAAGTGGGCGTGGTTTAACCGGAAGTGGATGTGGTTTACATCAGTGTATTATTTTAAGTCTGAAATTGATATGGATTGATCAGAAGTTGATATGTGTGTGGTTTATTTGAAAACTATTTACAGAGCAGCCTCAGAATATAGATTAAATGTTTTTGATCACAATAGTAAAGAAACTATTACAGAACAAGTTTTTCAATAAAATCAGAACATTAATATTTAAGTGCATGGATTAATACATCTGAACTCATGCAGTAGGAACTAGGAAATATGAAATGCTAGAACCAGACACAATTTTATGTATATTTTTTATTTTAATTTGATTAAACAGATTTTTTTCTTAATGTTCTTGGCATTTTCCCACGCAAAGTTAAACAAAGAAATGTTGATTAATGTGTGTGTGTGAGTGTGTGTGAGAGAGAGAGAGAGAGAGAGAGAGAGAGAGAGAGAGAGAGAGAGAGAGAGAGAGAGAGAGAGAGAGAGAGAGAGAGAGAGAGAGAGAGAGAGAGAGAGAGAAAAATAAAAAACCAGAGCGGAGGTAGTGACAACAGCACGTCAGCTCTGTCTTGTCAAATGCACCATGTCAGTTACGAAAAAAGTAACTTTAAATATTCAACCGAAAAAGAGGCGAGCTGAAGAAAACCTAGGGAAAACTAAAGAAACGTGAGAAACAGTGAAGCCATCACAGCGCGATCCGTTACTGTGTGTGTGTGTGCGTGGACGAGCCGGCCGGACTGCGCTCCCGGTCGGCTAGAGAGTTTTGTGTGTAGGGAGGGGCGGGCGCTCTATGTGACTGGCCAATCACAGAGCGTGAAGACAGTCAGTTACCCAATGAAGATTTTCCTTCAGCACGATTACAGATAATGACTCGTTTTACTCGTTTCATGCTCGTATTCGTCAAAAATGAGTTATCCGTACCGGATACTCGTCTGAAACAAGTAACCGGCTCATCCCTACTAATTAGCATTAGCTAGTAAAGACGGTCAAACTACAGAGCTTTTGATCTTACACGTGTGGAGCTCAGACTTGGCATTGAACACTAAGTGATTAAGTGAGATATCTGATCAAATATTTCATAAACCACTGAGCTGAATAAATTAATGACTAATAAAAAAAACATTCACTAAGTCACAGCGCATGTGTCCCTTTTTCTGAATAAAAGACAAACTTGTTTGCTTCAAGCTTGAACCATACAGATAAAGTGTCACGAACCCAAGACCTCGCTGGTCCTCCAACCCACCACCCCACAGTCAGAACTCCAGCTCCCATCAGCCCACTGACCATGAAGCCACCTCCATGTCAATTGCTTGCGCCCTTCACTCAGTCATCAATGCACATGCACGGTTCCCAGCTCCCATCTTCGGAGATGAGTAAGTCAGTCTTCTTTATTTTGGAACATCTCTATGATCCTGTTTTCCTTCAGTATTTGTGCAAATGTCCCAACATTATACCGTGTGTCGGTCTGCCCACAATGCTAGCGCTTGGGTCAAACACACACTGCAACTCAACTCCCAGTCTCACGTGAAACCGGGTTGGACCTGCTCAGGTTTACGCGGAGCAGAAGGACGGAGTGCGTTCGGGCCACGGGCGACATGTTCCTACGTGACGATGCAGAGGCGAGACAACATAGTTTTATTTAATTCAGCTCTTTATCATTTTGTTAAGATTTTAAAATTGACAATCTTAACATCTAAAATTGGCATACATATAAAAAAATGAATGCTGTCAAATAAAATACATTTAATTAAATACTCATTCATTAGATTACAAGCATAGAGAGAGCATCAGATGGGTGAAAGAGCCGCATGCGACTCCGGAGCCGTGGGTTGCTGACCCCTGACCTATCCTAAAGAGGGCCTTTCCCTGATGACATGGAGTTGAGTCTAACTCTGCACAACAGAAGTTGGTCATTCTTGCTTTCACCCATGCACACACACATTCACATGCAGGTGATGATGAGCTACAACATAGCCACAGCTGCCCTGAGGTGCATTGACAGAGGTGAGGCTGCTGACCACAGGCGCTACCAGTCTCTCCAACCACCACCAGCAGGCAAGTGTCTGGCCCAAGTACACAACAGCAGCATTCTCTGCAGGGATCAGGGCTCCAACCCTGCAATAACTGGCCACCCTGCTCCACCTCCTTAGCGACGGTTGCCCATGGGGGAATAGAACAGTGTTCTTATATTTTTGTATTAAAAATTTATTATTCTTAGCAGCAACGGAGCAGCTTTATTGGTTTTGGAGCGTATCTAAAATATCCCCATATTCTAGAAATGCATTTGAAGTTTCCTGTGATAAACAAACTGCATTGTAACATTTTTATATGGTAAGAAAAAGTTAGAGTAATTACAATTTGACCTGCAGGTATAGAATTATAAAAACATTATGGACCACTCTGGTGACAGCTGTTGTTCTCGTCTCAAAGGCAGTTTCTGGTTTTTTAAGGACTTGTTTCACCTTGTCCCTGTAGTAATGATTCCTGTTTTAAATGGAACAGAAAGGTCCCGCTGTACAACACTTAAAATGGTGACCTGTTTGTCGGTGCCGAGGCACGCGGCTGTCTGTCCATTTCACGCAAAGTAAAACTGGACAGAGCATTTTGTGATGCAGAAAGGAAGCAACTCAACCTAAGGCTTGTTGCTTGATTTCTACAAGTTTCTCTCCTGTATTAAAAGTAATGTTTTCATATTTATGATGTTATATACATATATATGTGTATATATATAAGTATATATATATATATATATATATATATATATATATATATATATATATATATATATATATATATATATATATATATATATATATATACTTATATATATACACATATATATGTATATATATATATATACACATATATATGTATATATACACATATATATATATACAGCTCCATGAAGCTTGGTTTATGCTTGACGCATTCACTTTCCGCTTGGTGATGCGGCTCGCGGATGGAACGCGCTTCACAACTTGCAGCGTTTAAGTCACCGCGTCTCGTTATTGGCGCTATTTAAACCAATGTGGTAAAATGACTTCTGCCCAGCCCAGATGTGCTCACTTGTGCACCCGTGAGCCGTGGTTCCGCTGGAACGCGTCTGACCTCTGACAGACGCACTCTGAACTTCAGATCTTCAGCGCGCTGTTAATAGCCTGAATGGGAATCATTTCTTGAAATATACAGTACTTGTTTTCAATTACTTTTATTGGGCCCACTTACTTTTTCTTAGGCCCACCCACAAATGAGTTTCTACGCTAATGGTGACATATGACAGACTTCTCTGAGCTCCGCAGCCATTACACTTTTCACCTCGCGCACCCCCTAGAGGAAGCTCGGGGTGCTCGCACCACACTTTGGGAATCCCTGCATTAGGGCGTCTCCGATTAAGGAAAAAAATGAATCCATTTGTTGTTTTTTTTCAAGATTAAAGTTGAGCGTGGCAATAAAGACTTCAACTTTATTTTTGGATAAAAATGGATAAAAATAACAATCTTAAACATAAACTTAGCGTAATAGCAACACTTTTGGCATTTTGGCAGATGTTGGTAAGTTGTTTGCAGCAAGTGTACAGGTCAAGATGACATTTATGATGTTTGTCTTTAACCCTCCCTCTGTCCTAATGGGTGTGACCCGTGAGGAAAGTTGACCATTGAGCAGGAATGATGGTTTGTCCCTTGATGTCCACGTGGCAGAGCTGAGGAGGTGCTCACTCCTCACCTCTGCCACGTGGACCCAAGTGATGAACCGTCAGCCCTGCTCAATGGTCAACTTTCCTCACGGGTCACACCCATTAGGACAGAGGGAGGGTTAAAGACATATGAGGTATTTGGTCTTTGTGCCAGTTCTGGTTAAGTTTTTGATTTTCCTGGATGTTTCCCGCTATTTCTATTTTGTTGTGAAAACAGTATTTTTGACTTTCTCTTGTCTTTTCTCCTGACAGACATCCATTTCCTCCTAGTTACCCTTTTACATATGCTAACCCAACATGCCAGCTCCAGTTCTGAAGAGTTCAGTTTTCTTGCGTTCTTACAGGCATCTTAAATCTTAAGTGTTTAATATTGTTTTCCATAGTGAGCACAGATAGTAACAATTATAAAAGTGAAATGGGTCAATGTGTTAAGGATTTGGTGTTTTGTTTTAGTCTCCTTCACTTGTTGATGACCCAAAGCAGACATCAGACCAGACAGCTTTGTTTATACGGCACATTTCCTACACAAAGGCAACTCAACGTGCTTTACAGCAATAACCAAGTAACCAAACTGTGATGTTAGAGCCCTCAGACATTCAGAGATCTCTTGGTGAGGACTCAGTCATTAAGGGCATAATGATACAAGTGGGTCCAGAAAATGGTAGGAAGAAGGCTTTATGCTTCAAGATGTTTAG
Source organism: Nothobranchius kuhntae (assembly GCA_006942095.1). Classification (NCBI taxonomy): domain Eukaryota; kingdom Metazoa; phylum Chordata; class Actinopteri; order Cyprinodontiformes; family Nothobranchiidae; genus Nothobranchius; species Nothobranchius kuhntae. Next base: position 433,053 of record SSNQ01034385.1, on the reverse strand, counting down.
CTTCTCATCTGGACTTTCATAGTGAGGTCATTAAGGTCGGTTTGCATTGGGGTGTTCTGATCACAACCCATGTTTCAACAAAGATGTCTTCATTTACACCGTTATCAAACCACAAGCGTCTGTGTTCCACTCATGAGCGTTCATGCTCATCCTTGACATGCCTTCAGATCAGCAATCTGATGTCAACATTAATCTAATTCTTTATAGAAAGAAGGTGTCATAAAGTCGCCCACACTCTGGGCGTAAAAGAGCTGAAACAGAACTGAAGACAGGTAGAAGTACCTGAGCTGGGCTACTCTATGTGGATGGTGATTATCACCGTTGCCTCCCAGCAAAAAGGTCACTAGTTCAAAACTTGACAGCGGTCTAGCTATGAGGAGTCTTCCCACGCATGAGTCAATTTTCACCAGGTACTCTGCTTTTCTCCCACAATATGCTTGACTGTGTGTGTGTGTGCATGTGTGTCTTTAGCTTTGTGTGTCCATGATGGGACGAACTTGTGCCCTGTTCAGGGTGTACTCAACTTCCTATTCAATGACTACCTAGACACCGTAAGCACCATTCCACTATGATCCTGGGTTAGATGAAGCAGGTGTCAAATATGAGTGTGACTACAGAAAGTACCAAACTCCAAGCAGCATTAGGGAAGAGTTATGATGTATCTGAAAATTACAAACATCTATGAACTCTTTATACTCGTTTTCAGAAAGGATAAGTAAAGCCAGTATTTGATGCGATACCCGTGTTTAGTCACATGTTGCCCCACCCATTGTGCAGCAGTAACCCTATGTGCATCACATGGTTGAAGGGCCTGAGGTCAGAAAGGCAAGCCGCCGGAAGGAGAGAAATGTTTGAGGATGAGAAGAAATCACCGTGCCATTGGAGACCCTGCTGGTGCTTCCAACTCAAAGAGGAGTCTCACAACTCTGCTGAGCCAATCTGCTGTCTTTCTTTGGGGCATAGTTTTTTTTCCTCCACTTGCATATTTTCCCTTTGCTTCCTTGTACACCCTCCCCTCCCCTGTTTTTGTCTGCAGTTGCACAGGTAACATCAGAAAACTAATGCATATTTCATGACTTCTTTACCCCAGAGCAAATAATGTATGCTATAAAAAGCTTAAGTATATTTCTTCTCATCTCTGAGTAACACCTCAGCCATATTTCTTCAGGGGCATTTATAAAACCGGTGACGGAGCACGGCTAGCAATATTACATAACGAAGAAAACACGAACGAGATCTGAGATGTCTAGTGGAAGCGCTAACTCATTCTAATCACTAATATCATCACTTGAGCCCTAAGATGGGGCACTTAACCAGTCACTGCACTATTTTTCTCATAGAGTCATAGTTTTTTTTCTTAAAGCTGCAATAACAAATCTGCAAAACAAGTTAGATTAAGACATTGTTTTCCTGCCTGTTAAAGGGTGAGTCACACCATGGGTGGAGACTCACTTCACCCACACTTCCTGAGTGATGGAAGCTAGGCTTGCCTTAAGGAGGCGTCACCTGGTGGACCCAAAACAGCGGCTTTAAGGCAGCCGTTGGCCCCCCGCATCAGTGGTGGCTGTTGAATTATTTAATTGGGTGTGACACATTTTTGAAAGTCACTTTTTCAGATGTGCTAACCACATATGACCACCGACGCCAAATTACCATTCTTATGCGTCACACAAAATGAACCCGACGGACCAGGTCTATGAGCACTTCCGGCAACAAAGGTGTTCCAAAAACATGCTTAATATTCACCAATATATGCAAACTGCACACATACTTAACGATGAATGAATGATAAATGACCCGCACTTGTATAGCGCCTCTCAGAGTAAGGACTCCAAAGCGCTTTGCACTACAGCACATATGTCAGAGTCAAGGCCTGCGGGCCAGGTGCGGCCCGCGGAGCATTTTTATGTGGCCCGCGAGATAAATATCAAAAATATATTAAAACTGGCCCGCTGGCCGATTTTACCGCAAAGACTACAACTCCCATGATGCTTTGCGGCGCCAGCGCAGAGCAGACGCGCCCCCTCGTTTGTGTTTTTCCAGCGCTGAGGCAGTCAGAGGTAGTTGGGTGTCAGCAGCTCCGCTGTCTCGGACAAACTACACTCCTCTCACTCAGCGCCGAGTTCACTCAGCTGTTTTCTGACGTTGAAGCCCAGAAACGGAGATTCTAGCCGCTCAGTAATGTGTTCACGACTGAAAGAGAAAGTTTTCAAACTAACGTCCAGACAGAGCTGATATAACTCCAGCGAGCAGCGACACGCTCAAACCAGCACGGCTCTGTGGTTGTGTTTCCTCCCTGACACACAACAACGTGGTCAAGCTGCTCAGACATGTTCATCAGCACAAACCTATGTGAGCACCTGTTGTCATCTAATGTTGTCGTTATTATGATGAAGATGAACAAAACAACAGGAGTCTCCTCCTCAGCTCAGATCAACCCCATGATGCAGGTATCTGGCTGGAACAGGTGAGCATCACAGTAAACCAGTGGAGCAAACTGAGCTTTAAATATGTTGGTTTTATGCTCTTTTTCTGCTCCAAAACATGAAAGTTAACAGGTGAGATGTTGCATTTTCATTTAAGATAAAATGATATTTTTATTTTGTTGTTGGCCCGTGAGAAAAGATTTAACCTACAGTAAACAGGAAGTGGAAAGGCTGCAGATAGATGAATAGAATAGAAAATCCCTTTATTGTTCCTCAGTGGGGAAAGCTAGACGTCACAGCAGCGATGACACGTATTACAGGAGAAAAAAGGAGAATAAAAAATAAGAGAAATGAATAAACAAGAAAACATAAATCCTGAATAGATTATAAAGATGCTGATTATACCACAAGTAATGAATACCACTGATGTGTTTTATTTGTAACTGACTTGCTCGTGTGTAATTGGGTTATTCCACATTCAGTGTTAATGCAGAAATAAGTTTGTTTCCAAATTTAAAGGTTCAAAATTGCATTTATGTTGATAAAGAAAATGTGCAAATTTGCGTCACTTTTTCAAAAATATTAAGTTTGGCCCTCGACTCCATCCCAGAGTTTCATTTCGGCCCCGTGTGAGTTTGAGTTTGACACCCCTGCACTACAGTGTATCATTCACCCATTCACACACACACTCACACACTGGTGGTGATGAGCTACAATGTAGCCACAGCTGCCCTGGGGCACACTGGCAGAGGCGAGGCTGCCGAGCACTGGCGCCACCAGTTCCTCCGACCACCACCAGCAGGCAAGGTGGGTTAAGTGTCTTGCCCAAGGACAAAACAGCAGAATTCTCTGTCCGGAGCCGGGATCGAACCTGCAACCTTCCGATTACTGGACAACCCGCTCCACCTGTTGAGCTACTGCCGCCCGATAAGAGGCTAATCTAAATAGAATCCACGTTTTTTACCTCAACAACGACAATAAGCCACTACATGAAAAGCAAATCAAAACTTATTTTATGAAGTCAAAAGCTTAAATTCAGTTTTGCCTTTGCTGGTCCATGATCATATTTTTCTGTGTTATGGTAAAAAGAAAATCCACGTGGTTTGTGTAATTCTCTGTCCTAACATCAAACTGAGCTGTTTAGGTCAGGGTTAGGCATGATTATGGGTCTGGGCTGAAATATTACATCTGAAGTAAGTTACACTAAACTGCCAAATCAATGACTCCATATGTCCACATCGCCATCAGACACTCATCTGTTGTCCGACACTCTAACATCAATGCGAATGTGTTCAGTACTTGTGCAATACTGCATGTTCATTGGTGTCTGCATCTCTTATGCTGCATATTTTAGGAAACCTAATTTTCTATTTTTATTCATTGTTTTGATTGTTGAGGTTTTACCATAATAGCGTACTGCCCATGTCTATTTACCTGTACAAATACTTTTCTTTTTCTTTGCTTCTGCAAGTGAATTTCCTCATTATGGGGAAAAAAGATGGTTTTCTCGCATATGTCTAAAAACCTCAGCCAAGAGCATGGCTCAGTCCAAAACCAATGATTGGACCCTGCTGTAGTCTGTTTCACCGGACCACCACAGCACACATTTGCAGTCATTAAGCACGTGCACATTTTGCAGGAGACACAGCAGGCTCACCACACAACTTTAGAACAAACTATCAGAGTTCCAAAAAGAAAAACACCATTCAAAGTCACTGAAAAGGTCTTGTGTAACTTTATAGCACATTTTGGCAGTTCACACGGCCTCAGAGTGCTGCACAACAAAAGCAATCCAATAAAATTAAAAAACAGACACAATAGAATAGTAAGCACAAATAAACTAAGAACTAAAATGTGGACTCTTTGCAGGATTTTGGCAAGGTCTTTAGGTTTGGATCTAGAAACCTGCAAATGGTATTTTGCACTCTTTCGTGTACCTTGGCGATGTGTATTCCCACATCAAGAGGCCTAGCTGACAGAAAGGGTGAGAATACCTTGACTGTGTTTGTGTTTAAAAGCTAACGTGTTGCACAGATTTGCATTTGCAGCTTTCATGTTTGTGTTCCTTGTGCTATCGAGGATTTACTTCCCTCTAAACAAAATGTTACAGAAAAGTAAAAAATGAGCATCCAGGGCTTTTCCACTCCAAATAAACATTAGTTACTAATAATGTGGACACCTTTCTTTTTCTCTTTTTTCACTGATTTCTGATACAAAAAAAGAAGGCCTTTTTCTTGTTCTATTTTTACACAGTTTAGTAAAAGATATTTGTTTTACCAGGCGTGTTTCAGCTAGTATCTCTAGCCATCATGACTGCTAGATACTAGCTGAAACATGTCTGGTAAAAAAAAATACTTTTTACTAAATTGTGTCAAAAAGAACAAGAAAATGGATAACAAAGATAAACACAGAATGAACATACAAAGACATTTGAATAAAGGCCTCTGACAGTGCCAGTGTTTTTCGTTCCTATTCACTGAACCTAACTTTGATGAGCTACAAGTTAAAAAGTGCTTTCTCAAGGTTTCCCAGCTGAACTGAGCTGTTCATTGTAATGAGGAAACAATATTGAAAGCCCAGATGTTATTATCAGACACAAAAAGATCTGAAATAGTCTGGGATTACATCTTTTGCAGGAATGAATAAATGGCTAAGATTAAAATGGATTTTTTTTCAAGTTGCCTCCTGGCATATCCTGAAATATCTATTTAATGGCTCCAAAAGTTTTGTTTGGAGTTTTGTTTTTTGATGCATTTGTAAAATTCACAATGCCTTCATGTGTCATGAAAGAAATGCTTGGTCAAAATGTTGGGAAAATATTGTCTTCATCAGAGCTTCACCAGTGAAGAATTAAAAAGAGAGATCATATCTCTCCTGTCGTAGCTTCCCTACATTGGCTGCCTGTTAAATTCAGAATTGATTTTAAGATCGTCCGTCGTCGTCGTCTTCCTCCGCTTATCCGGGTCCGGGTCGCGGGGCAGCATCCCAACTAGGGAGCTCTAGACCGTGCTCTACCCGGCCTTCTCCACCAGCTCCTCCGGCAGGACCCCAAGGCGTTCCCGGACCAGATTGGAGATGTAACCTCTCCAACGTGTCCTGGGTCGACCCGGGGGCCTCCTGCCGGCAGGACATGCCCGAAACACCTCCCCGGGGAGGCGTCCAGGAGGCATCCTGACCAGATGCCCAAACCACCTCAACTGACTCCTTTCGATCCGGAGGAGCAGCGGTTCTACTCCGAGTCCCTCCCGAATGTCTGAGCTCCTCAACCTATCTCTAAGGCTGAAAACGGCCACCCTACGGAGGAAACTCATTTCGTCCGCTTGTATCCGCAATCTCGTTCTTTCGGTCATTACCCAAAGCTCATGACTATAGGTGCGGATTGGGACGTAGATCGACCGGTAAATCAAGAGCCTGGCTTTCTGGCTCAGCTCCCTCTTCACCACGACAGATCGGCTCAGCGTCCGCATCACTGCAGACGCCGAACCAATCCGCCCGTCGATCTCCCAATCCCTCCTACCCTCACTCGTGAACAAGACCCTGAGATACTTAAACTCCTCCACTTGAGGTAGGACCTCTCCTCCGACCCGGAGTTGGCAAGCCACCCTTTTCCGGTCGAGAAATATGGTCTCAGATTTGGAGGTGCTGATCCTCATCCCAGCCGCTTCACACTCGGCCACGAACCTACCCAGCAAGAGCTGAAGGTAAGAAATGGATGAAGCTAGGAGGACAACATCATCCGCAAAAAGCAGAGACGAGATTCTCCTGCCACCAAACTCAACACACTCCACACCATGGCAGCGCCTAGAAATTCTGTCCATTAAGATAATGAACAGAACCGGTGACAAAGGGCAGCCCTGGCAGAGTCCAACCCTCACCGGGAACAGGTCCGACTTACTACCGGCTATGCGGACCAAACTCACGCTCCTCTGGTAAAGGGACTGAATGGCCATTAACAGAAAGCCACCCACCCCATACTCCTGGAGCGTCCCCCACAGGGTGCCCCTGGGGACACGGTCATAAGCCTTCTCCAAATCCACAAAACACATGTGGATTGGTTGGGCAAACTCCCATGCCCCCTCCTTCACCCTTGCAAGGGTATAGAGCTGGTCCACAGTTCCACGGCCAGGACGAAAACCACATTGCTCCTCCTCTATCTGAGATTCAACTATCGATCGGACCCTCCTCTCCAGTACCTTGGAGTAGACCTTTCCAGGGAGGCTGAGGAGTGTGATCCCCCTATAGTTAGAACACACCCTCAGGTCACCCTTCTTAAAGATGGGGACCACCACGCCGGTCTGCCACTCCACAGGAACTGCCCCCGATGACCACGTAATGTTGCAGAGACGTGTCAACCATGACAGCCCTACAACATCCATAGCCTTGAGATACCCAGGACGAACCTCATCTGCCCCCGGGGCTCTGCCGCTGTGTAGTTGTTTGACTACCTCAGCAACTTCTGCCCCCGAGATTGGACAGTCCATCCCCAGGTCTTCCGGCTCTGGTTCCTCCTCGGAATGCGCATACTGTAGGTGGGATTGAGGAGCTCCTCAAAGTATTCCTTCCACCGTCCGACTATAGCCTCAGTTGACGTCAGCAGCTCCCCATCCCCACTGTAAACAGTGTGAGCGAGTTGCTCCCTTCCTCTCCTGAGGCGCCGGACAGTTTGCCAGAACCTCTTTGGAGCCGATCGATAGTCTTTCTTCATGGCCTCACCAAACTCCTCCCATGCCCGAGATTTTGCCTCGGCAACTGCCACTGCTGCACCCCGCTTGGCTATCCGGTACCTGTCTGCTGCCTCTGGAGACCCACAGACCAGCCACGCCCTGTAGGCCTCCTTCTTCAGCCTGACGGCTCCCCGGACCTCTGATGTCCACCAGCGGGTACGGGGGTTGCCACCACGACTGGCACCGGCCACCTTGCGACCACAGCTAGCAACAGCCGCCTCGACAATCGCAGAGTGGAACAAGGCCCACTCAGAGTCAATGTCCCCAACTGCTCTCGGGATGCGGTCAAAGCTCTGCCGGAGGTAGGAGTTGAAGACCGTCTTAACAGGTTCTTCTGCCAGGCTTTCCCAGCAGACCCTCACTATGCATTTGGGTGTGCCAGGTCTACGTGTCATCTTCTCCTGCCATCTGATCCAACTCACCACCAGGTGGTGATCAGTTGACAGCTCTGCTCCTCTCTTCACTCGGGTGTCCAAAACATACGGCCGCAGGTCAGATGATACGGCTACAAAGTCTGTCATCGACCTGTGACCTAGGCTGCCCTGGTACCAAGTGTNTTTACACGGTCATAGTCAGAAAAATCATGCACAGACAAAGCAGACATTACCTCTTGAGCCTTGCCTGTCAGTTTGCATTGTAACAGCAGAGTCCACACTTCCTGCGGCCAACTGAGTGAAGTAGCAATGCGCTCAAACGCGGCGAAGTAGCTGTCCACTTCGGCCTCACGGAAAGGTGGCATCAGCATCATGCACTTCCCGACGTCAATCTGGTCTGCAGCAGTCGTCAGCCCTTTAGTCGTCTGATCAGCTCTTCTGCTCGGCAGCTGTGCCTGAACCTCCAGCTCCAGTCTTTTCAGCTTTATTCTGGTGTCTGCCTCAAGTTCCAATTTCCTCATTTCGAAGTCTCTTTCACGTTGTTTATTCTCTGCCTCCTGCTTCAGGCGAGCCAAACGATATTGAAAGCGGGCGTGGTCAAGAGAATCGCTCCTCGAACCTGGAGAATCTGGGTCAAATCATGGGAGAGTTGGTGGAGGAGAGTGACGGTCCTCACCCCTTTCAGGGGCCCTCATCCCGTCGGCTGCATCCTCTGTCGCACCACACGCCTCAGCAATGTCCTCCTCTTTACCTTCAACATAGTCCTTCTCACTCTGAAAAGGCAAGACAGCAAGATCACTCAGGGGTGACAGCAGCTTTCTCCGCTCCATCACAGACAGAACCTCCTCCTTCAGGGCGTTCTTCAGCATGTGCTGAACCCCAGTGAGACCCAAGTAAGCAGCTACTTCTAATAAATCTTGCTTACGACACTCTTCCAGTTGTCCACGTGAAGGCGCCCTCATGAAGGTTTCCACGTCGAAGCTAGACATGATCACAGAAAAGAAATTATTGCAAACAACCCCACAACGAAAACCCCACTTTGTTACTGAGGGTAAATGTTATATGTAACCGACAAATCCCGGACGAGCCCCCACTTTGTTACGACTCAAGTTTAGGATCCGGGCACAGGTAATTAAATGAAGGTAAAAGGAGGGGGGAGGAGTCGTAGGGCTGTTAAATAACAATATCTTTTAATAACATAAAAGGAGGGGATATAACCGCCTCACAGGATAATACCAGTTACACAAAGGGAAAAGGGCTGGGGAACCAGCCCCAGGAATAAAATACAACAAAATATACCAAGCTTTCTGGTTTAGCTGGAACCTCTAAAACTTTACAAATTAAAGGCTGGTGTTCTACACTTCTGGATCAAGATAAACAAATCAAATAAACGAAACCATAACCACCGTCTGTCTAGCGTAGGACCACTAAAACACGCACACTCTATTCGATTACAATCGGACACGGAACTCAACGGGAGTGAGGAGCAGGGAGACAACCCATGGGTAAGAGTTGCTCCTCGAACAGCTGATCCCACGTCGTCTTTATCCTCTCCGGCACAGCTGACATAATCAGTCCTCATCTCATGCAGCTGGACTCTCCGCACTTCAACCATTCATTTTGAGGGAATCCCCGACGTCGCCATGGAGACGAGACGCTCTTCCTGATTCTCACTCGCCGACAGGTTTCTTCCGCTCTGCCGCTCCACAATGAGTATGCCAAAAATAAAAATAAAATACAATAACCACAAGTACTTACAGGCTCCACTGAAAAAGGGGACGTAACACCGATGGGCATCCTTATGTTCGAACATGGTGTTTGATATGGCCAAACTGCGGCTTGCACAGAAGTCCACTAATGAAACACCACTCGAGTTCAGATCAGGTGGGCCATTCCTCCCAGTCACACCCCTCCAGGTCAAGCTGTCATTGCCCACGTGAGCATTGAAGTCCCCCAGCAGGACAATGGAGTCCCCGGATGGAGCACTATCTAGCACTCGTCCCAGGGACTCCAGAAAGGGTGGGTACTCTGAACTGATATTTGGCCCATAAGCAAACAACAGTCAGGACCCGTTCCCCGACCCGAAGGCGCAGGGAAGCTACCCTCTTGTCCCCTGGGGTAAACCCCAACACACAGGCAGAGAGTCTGGGGGCTAACAAAAAGCCAACCCCAGCTCTCCGCCTCTCACCCGGAGCAACTGCAGCAAAGGAGAGAGTCCAATCCCTCTCAAGGACTTGGGTTCCAGAGCCAATGCTATGTGTCGAGGTGAGTCCGACTATATCTAGCCGGTACCGGTCAACCTCTGCCACAAGCTCCTGCTCCTTCCCCACCAGCGAGGTGACGTTCCATGTCCCAAAAACTAGTTTTATTGTCCGGGGATTGGACCGCCAAGGCTCCCGCCTTGGTATGCCACCCGATCCACATTGTACCGAACCCTTCATGTTCCTCCTGTGGGTGGTGGGTCCACAGTTGGATAAGCCCATGTATCCGGTTCGGGCTGGGCCTGGCCGGGCCCCATGGGTGAAAGCCCGGCCACCAGGTGCTCGCTCACGGGCCCCAACCCCAGGCCTGGCTCCAGGGTGGGACCCAGGTAACCCTCCGGGCCGGGTACTCCAACTCTTTGACTTTACGTCCATGAAAGATCTTCTGAATCGTTCTTTGTCTCACCCTTCACCTAAGACCAATTTGTCACAGGAGACCCTACCAGGGGCACAAAGTGCCCCAGACAGCAGAGCTCCTAGGATAATTAGGGCACTCAAACTCCTCCACCACGATAAGGTGACGGTTCAAGGAGGAGAAGAGAAGATCAAGGAGGAGAAGAGAAGTTTGTCCTTCTCACACATAAGGTTCTTAATGATCAAGCCCCATCATACATCAGTGACCTGATTGTTCCATATACTCCACTTTGCTCTCAGATTCCAGGTTTACTGGTGGTTCCTAGAATATCTAAAATAGGTAGATCTTTTAGCTATCAGGCTCCTGTGGAACTAGCTCTCAGATTTAGTCCGTGACACCTTGTCTACTCTTAAAACTAGGCTTAAAACATTTTTATTATTATTTGATGGTTAACTTTTGAATGACGTTAGCCAAGATTTGGATGAGTTGTGGAAGTAAAGGGAGGTGGAATGTATAGTGAGTAAACCTCAAACCCGCTGGTGGACACCGGAGGTTAGGAATGCAGTCAAGCTAAAAATAGAGGCCTATCGTTTCTGTTTCGCACCTGATGGTTATCGGTAGGCCAAGCGGAGTGTAGCTTGGGTGGTCGCAGAAGCAAAAACTTGGACCTAGGGGGAGTTTGATGAGACTGTGGAGCAAGACTTCCGTACGGATTCCAGGAGACTCTGGTCCACCATTCAACACCTCAGGAGGGGAAAACAGTGCACTAACAACACTGTTTACAGTGAGGCGTGTTGCTTTCCTCAACTCTGGACATTGTGGATTGGTGGGTACATAATTCAGTGAGATCCGCCTGGAGTACCTTAAGGCTCCAGATGTTGTGGAGCTGTGTTGGTTGATGTGGCTCTGCAATTTTGTGTGGACATGGGGGGCAGTACTACTGGATTGGCAGACCGAAAAGGGGGACTGCAGATTGTGTAGGGGTCACACACTTAGAGAAGGTGTTTGACCCCCTTGGGGGCAGAGTGGGGGTTCTCCGGGAGGCTGTTGGGTTCCTGTATGACTGGTACCAGAGCTTGGTTTGCATTGCTGGCAGAACGTCGGGTTCATTTCTGGTGAGAATTAGATTCTGCCAAGGCTGTCCTTTGTCACTGATCCTGTTCATAATTATAGACGGGATTTCTAAATGCAGCCAAGCTGTTGAGGGAATCCGTTTTGGTGGCCTTAGAATCAGGTCTCTGCTTTTTGCAGATGATGTGGTCCTGTTGGTAGACGAGTTGGTGGATAAGGTCATACCTCAAGTGGAGGACTTTAAGGGTTTCTTGTTCACAAGTTGGGAAAAAATGGATGTCGATCGGCTGATTGGTGCTGCATCTACAATGATGTGCGTGTTGTACCAGTCTGTTGTGGTGAAGAGAGAGCTGAGCCAGAAGGCAACACTCTCAATTTACCAGTCAATTTTCATTCCTACCCACACCTGTGGTCACAAGCTTTGGGTAGTGACCGAAAGAACAAGATTGTGGATACAAGTGGTTGAAATTAGATAGGGTGAGAAGCTTGCTCATCCGGTAGGTTCTTGGAGTAGATCTGCAGCTCCTCCACATCGAGATGAGCCAGTTGAGATGGCTTGGGCTCCTGGTTAGGATGCTTCCTGCAAGCCTTCCTGGTGAGATTTTCAGGGCATGTCCAACTGGGAGAACACCCAAAGAAAAACCCAGGGCACTCTGGAGGGAGTATGAATCTCAGCTAGCCAGGGAATGCCTTGAGATAACCACCCCCCACCCCCCGATTAGACTGATGCCCTTGCGACCTTGCCCCGGATAAACAGATGAAAATGGATGGATGGATAGATAGGTACCATCCACATAACAGTGGAGAATTTTCCCATGCCGTCTGATGATTTTACCAATCAGAAGCATATATAGAATAAAAATAATTTTCCAAGCACTGAACCCTGTGGTGCTCCACAAGGTACTATAAAGTATGAAGAAGAATAACCATAAACATGAACAAATGGAAATCTGTCAGACAGATAAGATTTAAACCAGCCTAGCGCTGTCTTTTTGATCCCTCCAACATATTCAAGCCTTTCTAAGAGAACGTTGTGATTGACTGTGTCAAATCAGCACTGAGATCCAACCAGACCGGAACAGAGACACAATCCTTATCTGAGGTCATGAGAATAAAATATTTAACTTTTACTAATATGGTTCTAGTAAATGTGGTCCTCTGAAAAACCTACTCATTTATTTTACTTTAAATTTAAGATTTTGGGATGTCAAGGCCACACTAAGTCTTTGAATGGAAGAATTTTGCCAGCTAGAAACTTAATGCATATTTTTTCTATAGTTTCTTGAAAGCAGTTGCTGCTGAAGTGGTTTACAGCACTGTAAGAAATGCCCACTGTGTCTGTTCCAGCTCTAAATGAAGCCCATTTTCAAACACCGACACATGCAGAGCAATATCCTTTTGATTGTGAAGCCAACATTAAAAAATGCCTCATCCGTATTCATAGTTATAAAACAGCTTCCCAGTGTGAATAGTTGCTTTTTCTCCCTCAATTCATTTAGTTGACATGCTGTCTACAATGAGACCAGACTATTTCCTGGATCTACCCACACATTTCAACCTTGACATTTAACCTGTATGTCTTAGTTCATCTGCTGGAAAAGCTCCTCGCTAAATAAAGGATGAATAGAGCATGAAATGCAAAGGATTGGAGGGGGCTTGCAACAAAGCAACAGACAAGTTATCTCTTTCATTGGTTACATAGACGATGATGGAGTCAAGTTAGTACACTGGGAAGAAACAAACAAGCAAACATCATGCTGTTGTTTTGCTCTGATTTTGATTGAGCTGAGCTCAAAGATCCGAAACACTTTCTACGTACACAAAAACACATTAATGTCAAACTTTGTTCACATATCTGTCTGCATCTGTTAGTAAGCATTTCTCCTTTGGCCAGATCATCCATCCCACCTCACAGGTGTTGCACCTCAAGTTGCTGATTACACAGCATGCATTTTCCACAGGTGTGCCTTAGACTGGCCACTCTGACATGTGCAGTTGGATAACACAGCTTTTGAGGTGTGACCACACCAGCCCAGGACCTCTACATCCAGCATGATCACCTTCCTGTTCGTCTGAGACAAGTCAACATAAGTGTTGAGTGAGCAAATGCTCACATCCGATGGTTCCTGGAACGTTAGAGAAGGTTCAATTCATGGATTAATCCCAGTTTACACTGTTCAGGAATAATGGCATATCCTGGTGAGACTGTCAGGACAGCATTGCGACTGGGGCCCCTGATTGGCTAGGACGTGGAGATACTGGTTACTCCGGAGTTTTCTGCCTGGCGCTTCACTGCTTACAGCCATTTCCTGGTTCAGAGGCTGACAAAAGCCATAAAATGGAGCAGAATGTCGAGCAACACTTTTGTGCTGAGTTGTGTTTCTTCAGCGCATACAGGTTACTTGACACTGTTTACTGATCACCGCATACGATTCATTTTAGACAGGTTATACTGACGTGATTTATTTATAGTTTTACAGGTCTGGCAGTAATATGGTTTGGGTTTGGCCCTTGAAGCTGAACTTAGCTTCTCAAATAATGCAGTTAATCACAGTTGATTATAATGAATACTTTTCCCCACAGTACCAGGGTGGTAACTTTATTCCTTTAATAGATGAACTGAAACCGACATTTTGCTTTTACTCAGATTAATTGTGTGTGATGCAGAAATGTGAATCATAGAAACAACAACAACAAATCAGAGAGCTAAATGGTTTTTCGCAGTGCTGTAAGACACAGTTTGACTGCATTTGACCGTGCTTCGTGTCTATTTAAGGCAGTTGCAGATAAGGAAAACTGCTTTAAAAATATTGCACTGTGAAATTACGAGATAGCCATCAGTGCTGCCACCTTGTATTATCAGCTGACGTGTACTTAAGCAGCTCTAAACGATGAAGCAGAAAAGCACTGTGTGAGGAAATGCAACGACAAAACAAGACGCTCCCTAAAGCAGGTGGTGCATCCAGGAATAAAGATGAAATAAAGATGAAACTGCTCAGCTCATCATAAAACAACAGACATTTTAATCAAATTCAACACCGAAAAGAAAAGATGAATTGATCTAAAGCATGAAAACATCCATTATATTAAAGTTTTTATTGATTGGTTATTTTACGATTTTCTTAACCCAAAACACATTTTCTTTCATCCTCTGCATGTCTGCATCATTATTGTGTAAAATGCTGTGTGTAGCAGTGTGTAGGTACCTGCTTGTGAGAACTGGAAGGGAGATGAACCACCGTCTCCATGTTCGAACATATGTTTCTGTTCTTCTGTGCCTGCTCAGACTGTTCTGAGAGGCGTTTCTCCTGACAGTTGGAATGGATGGCATTCATTATTAAAGCCGCTGTCCACACATCGCTGTGTTGTCTTTATGTGAGCTGCTTCTCGCCACAAGATGGTAATCACAGAAACCAGCATGTTTGCTTGGAAGCTTGCAGATTAGAATCTGTGGTGAAGAACATTGTGCATGTGAAGGTGTCTCCAGAGAGGGAAGCAGTGACACATTAGGTTGCATGGACTGTAGTGATGTGACGTTCACGAACGAATCAAATCTTTTGAACGGGTTTTCAAAGTGAATGATGAGGGCCGAGTCCCTGTAGAGAGCCGTTCATCTTAACAAACCTCTCCGGAAGTCGCTCAAACCCCACCCACCGCTGTGACGGACGTAGGAGGAACCATAGATATGTATGTAAACACGTGTTTATGTACATATCTATGGGAGGAACGCAAAACAACCCCGTGCAACCCCACGGACACCGCAGGAAGACGTTGCTCTTGATTAGCCCCCCCCCGGCTCCCTTGGCTTCACTTCGTTCAAAGGAGCGAGTCTTTTGAACGGCTCTTCGAGGTAAACGACTGACTAATGAGCGGCTCCCATGACAGAGCCATAAATCCCATCTCTGATGGACTCCTTTCTGATCACAAGGCTTCTGATGGTAAGTTGTCCACACTTACATGACGCTTTTTAATTGCACACATTTCTTGTGATTGCATTCACATGCACTGATTGTGTGCTTTAACTGTTACGTACTTTTACTTTTATATTCCCGGTTGTCACAAACAAGCGGTACGATTGAATGTTTTTCACAAAATCAACACGGGTGCACAGAACACCCAATTCTTTCACTGGAAGACGGCCTCCTTAAGCTTGGTTTATGCTTGACGCATTCACTTTCCGCGCGGTGATGCGGCTCGCGGCTGGAACGCGCTTCACATCTCGCAGCGTTTATGGTTCATGCGGCTCGTCTCTGCGGTGAGCCAATATTCTCCCAAACTGTAGGGGGCAGCATGGAGCTCTACAGCATGCATCCAACACTACACCAAAGTAGAAGTAGAAATCACTGTTTACAACATGGTATTTCAGCATTTTTAACAGCGTTCTCGTCTTTTCCGACAGTGCGAGCTATTTCTCTCCAAGAATTATTAACAACATGTTGATCACGGTGATCTCTGAGAGCTGAATCATACAAATGTCTGTATTTACGAACCTCTGCCGTGCAGGTCCGCCATGTTTTTCCGCGTCCGACCGTCCGCGTGGTTAGAAATTTTCCAAGGTGCGCGTTGCGGAAATCTTGGGCCGTGCGGAGACGCGGTGGAGGGGCGTGGTTGTTAAAATGACGCAACTTTTCCGCGCGGAGTCGTGCGGACCTCGCGGACGCGTCAAGCATAAACCAACCTTTAGAAACGGACCTAAGCTGTCTGTCCTAATCATCTAAATAATTATGGGATGTGCACATTTTTAGCTGACACTTAACTTTTATATGAATGTAACCCGCATGTATCATTAGCGG
>SSNQ01034385.1:398689-408689 GCA_006942095.1 Nothobranchius kuhntae | reverse complement strand
TTTAAGTACTAAAACATATCTAACCTTTTCACAACAAAGAGAGAGAACATAAATGTCAAATTAAAATTTTATTAAATCACATAACATGAAAGCTACTAAAACCCAAATAGTTCCATATTGATTTTAATATATTTAAAATTTTCCTTCTAAATATGTCAGAAAAAATAACAAACTTCAGATCAGCTTTCACAAGTCAAGCATCAGAATGACTGAAATCTCTTTAATAAATCATAGAAATGTTTGTAGGCTATTAGAGAATAACTGTAATATTTAATAACTTCATCTAAGTCCTACTGAACCAAAAGATACACCAAATCTAAAAATATATTCTTGAAATATTTGTTTCATTTTAATAATAAACATTAAAAACTTTTACTTTACAAATACACTAAACATATACATACTCTATAGTTTATCTTTCAGTTTAACCGATCTCTCACGTTTCTCAGTGTTCAGCGTGTTTTGGGGTCTGTGTGGCCAACGGGATCTTTGGCTCTATGTTTTACACTGAGAGCTTTGAGCAACGTGCCTCCACCACACATTTGCTGCTACCGGTTCATCCCTAAGCTGCACGGTGCACCTGCACTTAGACATGTTGTAAACAGCTGCAGAGCCTGGGGAAGACGGGATAAGAGCGGTTAAACGCTGTGGTTTTCCATACATCGGACCAGTTAGTTAGGATTCTACCACATTCATCTGCTAAATAGGATCAAACACGGACATTTTCATCAATCTATAGACGCTCCGCAGATTCCAGGGAAGACCGTGAAAGCGTACGTGTCCGGAAAAAGGAACTTTTGGTCACCTTAGTGAATGGAATAATAATAGCGGAATAATCCTGGAATGACCAGAGAACATGAAGTGACAACTTTTATTTTACTGGGGTGGTGGTGGTCTGTCATAAAGGGATCTCCGACCGGTGATCAGAATCTAAAGATAATCGGTGTCTGTTTGACATTTATGACCACATCTGACACACATATTTAAGTTTGTAGAACACGCGTGTGATAAATGACTTCCTGCTGGAAACCGCTGGCTTTCTGATTCCCGCCTCCTGTGAGCCTGCGGGCTGCTGTGAGCGGGGCAGAGCCGGCAGCCCCGCCCGTTGGAAACAGCGTGTGTGGACCGACCGTACCAACTTGAGGGATGGGGGGTGGACTATAATTTTTCAACAATTAAAAACACATTGTTTTGTATTTGCAGACTAACTTTTACGTTGTGGTTTTAGAAGACAATACAGGTTTACTGATAGCATTTATACATTTACAATAACTTTTGTGGGGGGGACAACTTTGTGTGTGTGTGTGTGTGGGGGGGGGGGCATCCCCCCGTCCCCCCTGGGATCTCCGCCTATGCCCACACATTCCCACACGTGCATATCATCTGTGCTTTAAAACTATACCCAGGGCTGCATTCTCACAAGGAAGTAGGTGTCATTCTGCAAATTATTTATTTTGCAGTAATTTACATTAAAAACTGCAAAATATTTGACACAACGAGGTTCTAACAGCAGGAAACCACAGCAGCAATGTGCTATAAATAAATCAACCCATTTTTTTACTCTGGATTTCACTAGCCTCGTATTTTCTGAAAGCATTGAAAGCATTTTAATAGGAGCACTCCCTGGGAGCCACAGATGCTCATTAACATTTACACTCGTGCCCAACTCTGGGAGTTTACATGCTCGTGCATTCTACAGCACTCGTGCAAAGCCCCAGCTCGCCATCGGGATGGTAGATACAGATGGTGACTGCTCTGAAGTGCAGAGTGCCCAGATTTGCTGCTTGGGTCCCCAAGAGGCGCTGTTGATCACAGAAACAACGTGAAGATGGCAGTTATCTGCTTTGCCTTCTCCCTGTGCTCGTGTGCTGTAAATAAATATGGAGAAGAGTCAGATGATAAGAGCTGACAGTGTTGGAATTCAGAATCTCTACATGGGAAAAACTTCATTACTGACAAACAGTTGCTGCTTTAACTAACCCTGTTGTTTAATATCCAGTTACAAGCCTTCAAACAATGGTCGCATCAGTCACTTGTTGATTGAGACAACTCTAATTATGTGTTTTTGTTACTGACGCTGATGAAATACTCGATTGGAAACCTGACTGCTCCCAAAGCAGATCTATTGCACTAATTCTATTGTCAGACTTAATTTTGTCTTGTGCTGTGGTTGGTGAGCATCCATATTCTTCCTTTCATCCAAGCACAGGTGCAGAAACACAACTATCCTCGTCCCAGAGACGTTCTCCAGAGCCTGTTGGGGAATCTCAGGGAGGTCCAAGCCCAGGAAGAATCTATAATTCCTCTAAAGAGGCACAGTTAGCACGTGTAAAGCTCAGTTTTATCCATCTTTTTGGTTAAATGCAGCTATTTTCTTTTCAAACAGTGAAGATTTCGTGTCACTGTTCCTGATTATTTGAAAGGATAACTACATATAAGGAACTTTCTTTTCCATTTTGAACACAAAGGTAGATGTCAAAGCCCTCAAACAAGCACAGCTTGTGATCTGATTCAAGCCCAGAATACCTATCCTAGTGAACTAGACCAAATTCTGGCTTTGCAAAGTTTGTAAATATTTATTACATTATACAGTAAATAAGACATTTATTTAGTCTGGCTTGCCAGGCTAGCATACACCCAGACTGTACACTGGGAGCCTGCATCTTTACCCTTTATTTTTCATTGTGCAGATATGTAATGGTGCGGTTGTTGCAGACGAGCCCTAATACTGTCAGTCTCCCAAAACTGCATAAGGTATGGTTTACATTCAAACTGCATGCCTTTGTAAAATTCACATTATGAAGTCAGCAAAATGACTGCAAGGACTAATTGTGTGGCTTTTAAGTATCTGAATGGGAATACTACACCTGATTTCAATAGTTAGTTCGTTTCTACATGTCTAAGGAATTCTTTAACAGGCACTGTGCCGACAGCAGCACACCAGGTCTTACACAAACATGCCTGTGACCCCAACGTCACGACCTCTTCAGACCTAAAGGTCTTCCTCCACTAGTAAAGCCTGATTTATGCTTCTCCGTCTGCGTCAGTGCGGAGACACGCAACGCCATTATCCGTCCTTGCGTAGGGCTCCGGCAGGCACGCAAGTACGTACGGAGTCGAGCCCACTTTTTTAAACATCCGTCGAACGAGACGGATTACGCAAGCTTGTGATTGGTCAGGACGCTGCTGTTGTCTACACCGCCGCCATTGCAAAGAGAGTCGAGGATAACTAGCAGCAGCTTGAAGAATACCTCGCGAAAAAACTCTAAAAATATGAACATTTAATTCTCCCGTGACTGGAGGAGTGAAAAGATGCGCAGCAAGCGTTTTATTTGTGGACGGAAATGACAGGAAACGTGGGTGTAGAGGTGGGGAGCGCATGAAGAGGTGGGAGAATGAGAGACAAATATGTCCGTGTTAAAAGTCTCTTATATACACAAAAACACAATATAAACACACGATCTTGGACCGATACATGACAGGATACCACAGAACAGCGCTACGCCCTCTGTGGTCCTGGCGGGGAATTGCTTTGCAACACTCCCCAGGAGACGGAGAAGTATGAGGGCAAAACGCTTCCGTCGATCCGTGCGTGTCTGTCGCTTGCGGAGCTGACGGAGAAGCATAAACCAGGCTTAAGCCTTGGTACAGCTCATACTCCACCTTTTCAATGTCGGCTAACCTTTCCCCTAATTATGGAGCATATGATACATTACCCACACTGGAGGACCTCCTTTTGCTCCTCTCACCCACTCACTGCCATTTAACAGTTTGTTTTAAGAGCAAATTTACTTCTCATAGTTTCTCTGTTCCTCCTTTGTGTTTTCCCTCCATCTCAGAAGATCTAGCCTAGCTCTACACACCAGAGCAGATTAACACATTAGCTCAGCTCAACTGTAGAGCAAAGTAAGCTCCATGCACTAAATGCTGCAGCTAAAGGGTCCATTTGACAGGGAGCAGGAGGCTTATGCCATGATTTGGACCAGCCATGTGTCAGTGAAGGGAATAATGAGCTGCAGACCGGTGTTTCCGTATTAACCATCCAGAATGTTGTGGCTAACTTTTTATTTTGTTTTCGGGCCAAACCCAAGCAGGACCAGAATGTGATCGACCCATCCCACATGTCAACCAGGACGCTGCGTTGGCCCGGCCAGTCACAACAATAGAAATCAAGACAGATTAGCAGTAGCGTCGGTCCATCGTGGACGGTGAGTGCGGCAGAGGCAGCAGCTGGTTTAAAGATGATTAGATGTCGCTCAGCTCAAACCTGGCTGGAAAAAGAAACTGCTCTAAAATAGATGATTAGGTGAACCAGTGAATAAGCAGCAGTTCATCTTTGCTACAGTTACCTTAACAATACAGCCATTCCTAAAGTTGAACCTCCTCATTAGCCGGATTAAAATTAATCCCAGATCATTTACATTGGGGTTTACAGTTCTGGTGCAACAGGATTCAATTTAAACTTGGTTTAGTGTGAACATTTAACTCATCTTAGAAGAGGTTTAAATTAGATTCATCTCAATTTGAAACTAGGTTTAAAATTTGGTGCAACAGAATCTAAACGTAAACCACGATTTAATCCAAGTTTAAAGGTAAAACTTGTTCAGCCTGCGTTCTGAGCAACTGTTCCAGTTTCCTCCTTGTAGATGAACTATTAGGGATTAGTCCAACCTCTGATAGAAGCAGCTGACATGTGTGGGATGAGATCTAAGCAGTAGCAACTATCTCGTAAATCAGGCAACACCAAACCATCTGACTAGATACGTGTGTAGGCATACGTAGTGTATGCAGGGTTGAGAAGTGGCAAGGGTATATGGTTGATAACAAGCTTAAAAGGCCTCATTTGCTTTATTTCTGAGTGGAAAATGTAAAAGATCCCAAAATAGCTCAGTGAACAGATTGAGTGGTTTTCTTAAAGAGATATCGTGGGGCTTAAGCAGCATGGTGGATCCAAGGATGAAGGTGGGACAGATGGGATCAGCAGAGCAAAACAGCCGTAACTGACTAAACAAGTCTACACTTTAAGAGGGCAAGCCAGAAATAGAGTGGTTAGTGCTGGTTTTGGCTACAGAGGTGAAGTCATACCCTAAAACACGACTAGTGATGAAAACAGGAAAACCAGACGTATCAGAGGTACCGTAGATCTTGGTAGATGGCAGGTATTGGATAGAGTCCCCTCTAGAGTCCTAGAACCATTCATCATTCATACACACACACACACACACACACACACACACACACACACACACACACACACACACACACACACACACACACACACACACACACACACACACACACACACACACGCACACACATGCGCACACAAACACACACACGCGCGTGCACACGCACACATCTACATATGTAACTTTATTAGCATTGAAGTGACCCTTTTCCATTGATTTGCTAGTTAAAGGGCAGATCTGTACAAAACAGCTTAACAGAAAAGTCTAGATGATTTATTGGTTTTTATTCTAAGACCTACATCCATTTGTATAAGCACAGAACATCCAAAACAACACGTACAGCTGTTCAGATTATTGTATTTTCCCCTTTAAATTCCTCCTTTTAAGCAGTCTGGAATGATCAGATCCATCCACTGGAGCACACACTTGGCAGCATCTTCACAGGGAGCAGCATTGGTCAAACACACTCCACAGGACTTCTCTCTATCATTTAAAGCCCACAGAATTCAGCAGTGTGTGTGTGTCTGCTTCGTTTTTATCTTTACATTTGAGAAGCAAAGCAGTGAAATGTAGAAAAAGAAGAATAAATATCATTTCTATAGCGCCTCTCAAGATAAAAATCACGAGGCGCTTCACAAAAACAAAAAATGTAAAAATATAAGAAAATGTTTACAAATAAATAATCAATAAAATGAGCAAAAGTAGACAATTGTAATTAAAAAATGTTAAGAAAGAAAGAGAACAGGAAAGAGGGAAATCAGTGGATCCTGAGGAAGGTGGAATAGGTGGGGAGAGCAGAATAAAGAGAGAGTGGTGAAGAAGGTCATACAAAAGCCAGCTTGAACAGGTGAGTCTTCAGCTGCTTTTTAAAGGAGACCACTGAGTCCACTGATCTCAGGCTCAGGGGGAGAGAGTTCCAGAGTCTGGGGGCCACAGCAGCAGATGATCTGTCACCTTTGGTCTTTAGCCTGGTGCTGCACAACCAGTAGGCTTTGATCACTGGACCTCAGGGACCTGCTGGGGGTGTAGAGACTAAAAAGATCACCAATGTAAGATGGTGCTTGTCCATGTAAGGCCCTATAGACCAGAACCAGGATCTTGAAATGAACCCTGAAGTTGACTGGCAGCCAGTGAAGCTGGAGGAGAAGCGGGGTGATGTGGGTGTGTTTGGAGGACTTGGTCAGAAGCCGAGCACAGGCATTCTGAACCACCTGTAGACGGTTCAGGGAGGTTCTGGTCAGACACGTGAAAAGAGAGTTACAGTAGTCTAAGCGTGAGGAGATGAAGGTGTGGAGAACTGTCTCAAGTTCAGAGCGGGACAGAATGGGACTCAGCTTAGCAATGTTCCTGAGATGGAAGAAGGAAGAGCGAACAAGAGAACAGACATGAGAATCTAGGGTGAGAGCTGGGTCAAAGGTCACGCCAAGATTCCTGACAGAAGGTTTGGTGTGAGAAGCACGAGAAAATGCCTGCAGATACACAGCCTGAAGTGGGGAAGCAGCAGCTGGAGAGCCGAGGCTCTGCAGCAGCCGTTGACGAGTCACCAGATAACCTCAGGTTGTAAAGCAGGCCTGCGCTGCAGCAGTGAGGCAGCTTATCAGCTGTGGGTCAACATGAGGTCTGAACACGCGTGTCTCTGTGTCTGAGCTTAAACCGTCCAACAGACCNCTCAGTGAACAGATTGAGTGGTTTTCTTAAAGAGATATCGTGGGGCTTAAGCAGCATGGTGGATCCAAGGATGAAGGTGGGACAGATGGGATCAGCAGAGCAAAACAGCCGTAACTGACTAAACAAGTCTACACTTTAAGAGGGCAAGCCAGAAATAGAGTGGTTAGTGCTGGTTTTGGCTACAGAGGTGAAGTCATACCCTAAAACACGACTAGTGATGAAAACAGGAAAACCAGACGTATCAGAGGTACCGTAGATCTTGGTAGATGGCAGGTATTGGATAGAGTCCCCTCTAGAGTCCTAGAACCATTCATCATTCATACACACACACACACACACACACACACACACACACACACACACACACACGGACGCACGCACGCACGCACACACACACACTGATGGTAATGATCCACCCAGTAACCACAGCTGCCCTGGGGCGCCCTGACAGAGCGAGGCTGCCGTCCACGGGCGCCACAGGTGGGTTCAAACACCACTAGCATCGTGTCTTGCCTAAGGAGATGACAGCTACAGACTGAGCAGAGCTCAAAATGGTAAAATGGTAAATGGCCTGTATTTGATACAGCACTGTCTAGAGTCCTAGGACACCCAAGGCCCTTTACAACACACACATTCACACACACACATTCACACACTGATGGTGATGAGCTACATGTAGCTATACCTGCCCTGGGGCACGCTGACGGTAGGGAGACCGCGGAGCACTGGCACCACTAGTCCACCAGCTGACATTGTGGGTTAAGTGTCTTTCCCAAAAGCAGCTTTCTCTGCTGGGAGCTGGGATCGATCCTACCGCCTTCTGATTACTGGAAGTCCTGGTCTAACCTCTCCCCACAAACCTGTTGACCTTCCAATCGCAGGGCCGACACTTAACTCCTCTGCTGCCTCATGCTTCTGCCAATCAAAGCATATTTATTTTAATGTTTTTACATTTTTGAAATGGTTTTAGAAAAAGCTTTTTGTGCTGGGGAGTACTGGCGCTGTCCAGTGCTGATTTGGGTTTCAGTCTCATCTGTATTTGTTTTTGAACAACTAAAAATCCCCGAATAGCCAAGATAAAGCGTTGCACCATGATTTACTTTGTTTAGCAGACAATGACACCTGACAACAAGATGGGCAGGGGATTTTTAAAGGTGTGTATTCTAAATGATTACGCTTCTGACCAACAGAATTATAATGTAAAACTGCCCATCTCAAATCTTGATAGCTGAACTTCACATTACTGCTTATAAAGCAGAGGAACCTTAGTTTTACTCTTCTAGAGATGGCCTCAGGACCCCAGACTTTGTGACCCACAACGGGGTCCCAACCTCTACTTTAGGACCTATTGCTGTAAACCACCTAGACAATCTTTAACATTTTCATTCTGAGTGACACAGACTCTGAGGACTATAGTTTTACTGGACAAAACATGTGTCCCATCTCTTGTAGCCCTAAGACGAATTCTGTTAGTATGAAACGCACTCCAGTACGCATGAGTACTTGTGCTGGAAATTCATTTCTTAAGATCAATTATTTTGTAAAACTAAAAACTAAAATCTTTTTTCACAAAAGTCTCTTTGACTTTTAGTCGACTAAACTGACTGAACACTTTTGGGATTTAGACGACCCAAAATTACTAAAACTGACTAAAACTAAAATGCATTTTCGTCCAGAAGACTAAAGCCTGATTTAAGGTGTTCTGTGTCGTGCGGAGACATGCAACACCATTTTGTGTCAGAGCAAGGGCCCTTCGACAGGCTCACAGACAGTGACAGACCGCAAGCTTGTGATTGGTCAGGATGCAGCTTCCTTTAACCCTTCCACTGCCCTATCAAGTGACCCCTCCAGGAAAGGTGGCCATTGAGCAGGGTTCATGGTTTGTCACTTGAGGTCCATGTGGCGGGGTGAGGGGGTGCTCACTCCTCACCCCTGCCATGTGGACCTCAAGAGACCACAGCAACCCGATTGGACAGTGGGAGGGTTGAATTTGTCAACAGCACCGCCATTGCCTCTTAAAACAGTAAGGATATTCAGCAGGAAGACATGGGGCGGATTGAAGAATGCCTCGCAGAAGAAATCCAAAAATATGAAAGTTTATTCACCCATGCACGAGCGAGTGTAAAAATTAGGAGCAAACGTTTTATGGGTGGATGGAAATGACGGGAAACGTAGGTTTAGCATGGTTTAGACGTGGCCATGGCATGAAGAGGTGCAGGAGAACAACGGACAAATGTGTCTGTGTTATAAAGTCGTGTTAGGAAAGACTCTATGGTGGACCGGATAAATGAATGTAATGGTGGCATGATACCACAGAAAAGTGCTACGCCCTCTGTTGTCTGGACGGGGAATTGCTTTGCAACATTCGTCAGGTGACGGAGGTCAGACAGTAAAATGTCTGTGTCCATGCATGTGCATCTAACCATGGTAAAGCTGGTGGAGAAGTACAAATCAGGCTTAAGACTAAAACTAAAGTGGATGCCAAAAACAACACTGTTTGCCAGAAGCTTGAAATTGAGAGAAATCTCAAAGACTACACTTAAGTTTAAAAAATAATTGTACTAACTGATCCGGATTTCTTTTACACATGTTTACTAGGTTCAGTTCTGCTTCATTTTCTCATGATCGTCTTTTTGGCCTTCACTCTTTTTGTCTTGTGCTTTCTGGAAAGTAGCAACGCCTTTGTCTGCAAAAGCAAAGGACTCCTGGCTTGCTGCTATTTGTTTAGTTAGCCCAATTAGAGTTTGGTATGAAGAAAGCAAGCAGCATGGTTCATGTCAGCTGCTGTAAGTAAACGAGGTGAAGCTTTCTCTTCACATTTGTTATTTATTGTTGGCTGAGGTCTGTATTTTATGCCAATGTCTTTCTAGCATAAAATGACAAAAGGCACTAATCAGAGCATTTGTCCTGTAAACATCTTTCAGTTCACAACTTTAGACAATTTAGATAGATGCTATATAGCTACTTCCTCCTTCTAATGCAGACCTGGGCATTTTACGGCCCGCGGGCCACATCCGGCCCTTTGGTTGACTTTGACCGGCCCGCGTAAGGTTAATTGGAAATTACAAAATAAATGTATTTTCTCATTTTACCTCATGCATGGGCTAAGGCTGCATTGCTTTTATTTTGAAGTTGTTTTTTAC
>SSNQ01034385.1:376866-394126 GCA_006942095.1 Nothobranchius kuhntae | reverse complement strand
CAAAGCCTACTGGTTGTGCAGCACCAGGCTAAAGGTCAAAGGTGACAGATCATCTGCTGCTGTGGCCCCCAGACTCTGGACCTCTCTCCCCCTGAGCCTGAGATCAGTGGACTCAGTGGTCTCCTTTAAAAAGCAGCTGAAGACTCACTTGTTCAAGCTGGCTTTTGTATGACCTTCTTCACCTCTCTCTCTTTATTCTGCTCTCCCCACCTATCCCACCTTCCTCAGGATCCACTGATTCCCTCTTTCCTGTTCACTCTTTGCCTGACAAGCCAGACTAAATAAATGTATTTTTCTTTGCAAAGCAAGCATTTGGTCTAGTTCACTAGGCGAATTCACTCTCTCTGTTTCTTAACATTTTTTGATAACACCTATGCGGGGGAGCTAACTCTGTTTCCACTGATATTGTTCATCAGAAGGGGCGTTGGCTGCACTTTGTCTGATCTCTCACCTAGGACCTGTGTGTCATGGACGATCCTAGCAGAGGCATAAAGCCCAGACATCTTAGCCCCAGGGATCACCGGGACACTCAAACCCCTCCACCATGATGTGGTGGCAGCCCAGGGAGGCCCACGGTCTTGCTCTATTCTACCCTCAGTCATGAACGGCATGAAGCGAATGAACATTATCCCAGTCCAACGTTTTCCATCTTGATTTTCCCAGTTGAAGGGGCTTGGGGTTAATCTTCATTTCAAATTACTGGAAATGAGTTTAAACAATTACCAAACCAAACACTTTCAGGTTTCTTCACTTAAATTCTGAATTTTACGATTGAAATTAAGAAAATAACATAAAACTGTTATTTAGCTTTAAAGAAAAAAGGTGTTTTAAGACTTAATAAAAGAGCTAGTTTAAAACAAACTTTTATATCATTAAGTAAGCATTTTCAAACATCTAGATAACTTCTTCATTCACTACCACACAGCAAAGAAACACTATGCTACTGGTAAGAGGATAAACCAATTGGGACTCACCATTCTCAGTTTAATTGAGCTGCTTATCGTGTCTCCCTATGAAGATTCCAGCTCCACAGACAAAGCACATCAAATACGGATGCATTTGTTACACAAATTCCATTAATTTTCCCATAATTACCCAGCTATCTGAAACGAGTGAATGTCCAGGAGTACAGCGGTTTTCAAGGTCTAATGGTGTTTATGAGACGCCGTGAGTTAAATGAAGTTAGAGCATCATCTCAGTTGGAAGACATTAGTTTTCCATTATGGGATGTTGTTGTGGTTACCTGCTGACACCCACCCCAGACACTAGGCAGGAGGCTGCCTTGTCAAAAGCTCTCTGGGAGCCACAGTTTCAGTGAAACTCATTACACTTTTATACTTGTTTTCCTAATGCAAATCTACAGGAGCCCAGTGTGGTGCTGCTGATGAAGGGAAACAGCACTGAGCTCTTTAACGCTGGCTCATGGGGGACGATTGTCAAAATGAAACATTAAGTTTCAACAATTGCTGAAGGCAAGGTGCTGTTTCACACTGATGTCCCCGTAGATCCCATTGCTTTTGATTTAGCCTTAGTAGCTAAGACTAGCAAGAGCCTGGTGGGGGTCCTATTCTACTTCCTTCTACTATTACAGAATAATTGTACGAATAAACTCATCTAATCACAGAAAATAAACAAATAAATAAAAGAATGTGTAAAATTGAAGTATTTCACCTTTGGTTTATTCTGTGTGTGGAAGTAAAATAACCACTTCAACACTTCAATCAGGTTTCCCCCCAACAATTCTAGCTTCCAAAAACAAAGGACCAACAGTACATAAAGAACATGAAAGGCTGATCTGGATGTTTTTAAATGGATTTTTATGTGTTGGATCCCGATAAATGAACACCTGCAGCACTGGCAAAAGAAGTTTAGGTAGAGGATAGAGAGATGCGATGAGGGAGAATGTCTGGAGGGGATTTCTGAGTTCTGAACAGAGAAATGAATGTTTACCGTGTGAAGGTCCTTGAGACGACTCTTGTGATTTGGTGCTTTCTAAATAAACTTGAATTGAACTGAAAGCTGAATTCAGTGTTTAAAAAATTAAACCACTGTGACTATGTCCAGCCTACAAGTAATAGGATTCAACAGTAACAGTGTAAAGAGTGATTATTGTCTCAGATCTTCAGATGCCCTCCTGAAAACCAGGAGCAGTGGGGTTTGTTTGCCTCAGAGAACAACATGCCTCTATAGTTTATGTTATGTGTTATGTGCAGAAACCATCAGCAGCCCTTCAGTGTGTTAGCTTTAGTGCTCAAAACATGAGATGAATCCAAGTTTTCCATTTTGATGTATGGAGATCCAATTTATGTACCAACAGTTATATTAAGATGGAAGAGCACTGTAAGATCTCTCCCACACCCACCTCACCCCACGCCACCTCTAGGATGCTGTGATTTGTTCTCACAACACACTCCATCAAATACTAACTGTGTAGTTATTTACTAAAACTGGGATTAAGAGGGATTCACTTATTTTATTATCTGAATTTGTATGTGGAAGCACGATCCGTTAAAATGAGATATATTCCTTTGTGACCCTTTTTAATGGATGTACGGAACCTTTATGAGAACAATAATCCAAATAATTACCAGTGCTTTCAAAATACACACATATTCAGTTGACTGATTATACTGTTCGTACAAACTGAGTCCTCAGAAACCTGCAGCTTGTAACACACTGAACTGGCACAACAACAGTACCAGTCACACTAAATTAAAAACGCTTATCTTCATTTGACGTGGTTATGTTGTTGTGGAAAAGCTGCATATCGGCACATTTTCCACTTCCCTTTAACAGTTACATCACCATCAGAAGAAATGTAGTAGCCCAGCCCCCAAGAACGACTATTTGAGTACTGGAAGTGGCACGTCCCATTAAAAACTGCACATTACACACTATTGGGTCTGCATGCATGTTGTGCACCACCAAAGTGGCGTGCTGCATTATAAAGATCCCTTGAACATTTTCCATGTTTTGAATGTAATTGACTTACGTAGTTCATACTTCGTGTGTATTTGGTGCGAAGGCAGAGGGGCAGTCTGAGCCGAGCAGCTCTGCTCTGGACTCAGCTGTTGCACTTGTGCTGCTGCTGCTGAACAAAACAGTCCACGACTGTCATGAACACCAACACACTTACAGGTTTGCTTTTCTGCAGGCATTTGGTTTAACATCCTGACAAACTCATGCCACAAAGCTACATCTAGAAACAATGGCTCCTTCCAGTTACTCCAGTCTGTCAGCCACTGCCCTACTGGGCACAGTTGGTCCGTTTGTGCCCTGTTCCTTTTCTCCCGTAGTGAGCTACTTTCATTTTAAAAATAGAAAATCATAACAGAAATATGTTAAACTGGATCCTACATCCTCAAACACCAATTTGTTGTGATCTGAAGAGGGATCAGACTCAGCCCACACGTTAGCTTTTGCTAATTTCTTCTTATCAGACAACTCAGAATATCACCAATCCCTTTTTATGTCTTGAGAGCGGAGGACTTAAGTTTGTAAAGCAGAAAGAAAAGTTTCCTTGTGTCGGATGTGTGGTCATAATGTTACTGTTGAGACGGGGCTTTTGGAGGGTAAATACCCCCCCCCCCCACACACACACACACAAGACATTATTTGAATTGTGACTCAGAGCATTGTGCTGGTTTCAAACATTGGCAAGTGCAAGGTGTCAATATTGTTGTGTGGCTCTGTGTAAGTGTTACTTTGTCTGGTGAATCACGTCATGTGACAGGCCTCCGGACAATTTGGTGCATCGCATCTGACAGGTGACGACTGTTGCTGCTTTGTAAAGTGGAAAGAGACCATAAAGATTTAATGCTCCACTTGCTTAGTGCTTCACCTGAGGTCAGCTGCTCCCTGTGGTATTCCTGGGAAATCAAATGCATGCTGAGACACACACACATGCAGAGAGAGAGAGAGAGAGAGAGAGAGAGAGAGAGAGAGAGAGAGAGAGAGAGAGAGAGAGAGAGAGAGAGAGAGAGAGAGAGAGAGAGAGAGAGAGAGAGAGAGAGAGAGAGAGAGATTCCTACAGCAGTGAGATGAACACACCTGTGCAGGAGATCGCTAATTTCTCTGGACATTCGAACCGAAGACTGGATTACATGATGTAATTATTTGGTAAAAAACAAAGAAGAAGTTTAATCCTATATATAAAATGTGATCACATTCCTTCTGGCTTGTTGGGCTAGTGCAATTAACCATTATGTTGAAGAATTAGACAAAGAATTAGTTGGCCACAGGTCAGAGGTCACGCTTGACGTTTCTGTTTTCCATCATTTTGACAGATTTTTTTTGTCCTGTCACTTTCATTTAAACATCCACACTGGGGACTGGACTAACAAGTGCTACTACCAGGGGCGCTGCTAGAGATTTTGGGCCCCATGAAAAAATATCAAGTTGGGCCCCCTGGGGGCTCGTCCATAGCTGGAGCTGGGGTTCCACCCTCCCAGATTCGAAGGGAGAAAAAAATATAATATATATACGTTATATTAGTGTTTCAGTTTTGCTTGATTATGTAGGTCTACATGCATTCTTACTTATTTACATATCACTTTCACCAACTGTCTCTCATTAAACAGTGAATTTCCTTCAACAGAATTAGCAATATCACTGCTGGAAAAAGCAGGAAATGCACATGCTGAACGGTGTTAATCTCCTTTTCTCTATTACTCCCTTAAAATGTGTTTATTTATTCTAAGATTTTATTTGATGATAAAATTCAAATTTGGATATCTAATTAAATTTCCATGTTGTGTCAAAGCTTTACATAACTACATTTTCAGCTGTCTTTCCTCTTGAAATCAAGTATTTCTGTATGACTGACAAAAATTAAGGATTCACTGCTCACAAGGTGACTTCTTTATTAAGTCTCCACGGCTTCAGACACAAAATGAATAAGCACACAGTTCAAACCGGAGTCAGTTAGGGTTACATAACATTTTAAAGTTGGATAACTTTGCATGAATACGTATAAAAGTCTCTAGAAACCCATTTTTCTCAACAACAAAAAAGCAGCTAAAAATATATTCAGCCTTGACTGTACACAGCAAGATTTATTATTCACAGTGATGTAATTAACTAGATTTCATATTTTATTGTGTTCAATAAAGTAAGTTTATTTATTACAATTATTAATAGCTTTTGTTTCAGTTTTGCTCTCTGTTGAATTATTTGGAAATGACTGATTTTTGGTTTGTAATGTAAAAGCTACACACCGTAAACACATCCTGTAAAACCTCCTATAATTCAGTCAGATTTGAAACATTTCATTTCAAGGTGTTTAGTAGATGAAGAGGGTTTTTTTCTTGTATGGTGCCTTCAAAAAGGTGCTTCACAGTAATAATCTCACAGTAATTTATGTTACATTAACAGACTAAATAACAATGCTTCAACCTGCCCAGCATCCAAAACAATCCATACATTTTTACTGATTGATATTTATAATTATCATTATGTGGAAAAACAACGTGTTTATCACCAAAAATAGCCTTTTTATGTTCCTTTGTAATAGTACTGATAGAGAAGAGAGCCTTAAGTGATTCCCACAGACCCCCTTAAATGAGGCTGCTAGCTAGCATGCTACATTGCTCACCTTCTTGAGGTTCATTGGGTTGTGAGGGGACACCTGCTGACATCATCAGCTGCTGATTGTGGTAGGGACAAGGACAACAACCCATTTACCATAATTAGACGAAACACAGTTCCTCTCACTGTGGATATCAGAGCTAGCTAACAGGTTGAATTTAACCATTCACTAACTAACCCCACCTTTCTCTGAGAAAAACTGTGTGACATTCTGACGCCCTCTCTTCTGCCTGTCCTCTTTCTCCTTTCCTTCTTTCCTTTTCTGTGACCCAGACTTTGTTTTCGCAGACATATTTTTACTGCAGCCTTGACGCACTCTGCTGTCTGACTGCTAGCCTCGCCTGCTACACGCCCCTCGGCCAGGTGTACTGTACCATGTTATGCCGTGTGTGTGTGTGGTGGTGGGGGGGGGGGGGGGGGGGGGGGGGGGTTTAATTAATTAGTCAAAATAAAGTGGGGACCTCTGAATAAATATACATTTCATAAAGACTAAAATATTGTTTGTTTAGTGTCTTAAATGACAAAAAATACTGCAAAGTACTTGTGATTTTTAAACTTAATTTTTTTTTATTCAACTTTGAAACGTTTTGGGCCCCTGACAGCTGTGGGCCCTTAGAATCGTCCTAATCTTTCACCGCTTTACGGCGCCCCTGGCTACTACAGCCAAAGTTTTATAATCAGGGAACATTTCTCCAAATGAAACAACCAGAAGTCAGCAAGTCTCTGCCGAAGGGTTTCCAGATCCAGAAAGCTCTTGAAATTCAGCTGCACTGGTGTGTCACATAAGCACGCCCAAGCCTCCAAGCCATGGCTATTTGGCGTGCTGTCTATTTGCGTGTGCTGTTGATAGCGAGATGGGCTGAGAATGGTGTCCAAGTGTGACACACAGCTGCTCTGATGGAAATCTTTTCATGACTGATTTCCTTTTTTCCATGATGTACTGTGCACGTAATTTTTAAAATGTCTGTGCACCTTCATGAGTCGGGGTGTGAATTGCATACTGTCAAAATGACCGACAGCCTTCAGAGTTCTCCGTCATCGTTGACAACAAACTGGTCAAAGACGGGAAATATGCATCCAGCATCCATGCTCCAAAAGATGTTATTCTTGAGGAATGGAAAACACGGAGGCAAAATTATAGTTTATGAAAATCTGTTTCTATATTTCTATTATCAATGGTGATGATTATAGGTGATATCAAATTAGATATGAATGAACTCTGAGGAAACATGACCTTGTGTGTTTTAAGAGCTTCACTAAGTGACTCAGAAAGGTGTGAAGTCTGGGTTTATAAACTAAATGTGTCTCTTTGATGTGGTTTAGCAACTTATCAAACTAAAATGAACCCATCTAACGCCGTTGTGAAGAGTATACGCACCCGCTTAGTGGATGTTCTCGAGGATCCGGTCTGCAAGCGAAGCCGTTTTGGCAGAGTGAGTGAGTGGACTTCTGATGTTTCTGAAGGTTGTAGGCCCCTCAGAATACGCATGACCGGTGGCTTCTGGTGGGCGGTTTTACGTCTAATGAGTTGGGTGTAGATTGAACAGATAATAATTGATGGATTAAAAAGGATGGTTTTTTATGCCGCTAAAATTATTTCACTGAAAAACCTGGCTTGATTCCCCATAGGATGATAATTTAGCATGAGCTGTGAACTTGGCTGGAACTGGGGGAAATAGGAAGTGGTCTCTCTGTGAAGAACTGGTTGTTTATAAACTTTGGACAACCAGATCTGTGAAATTTGTAGAGGCGTTCATCAAGACCCCGTGCCTTTCATTTAATATATAAACTGATAATAAATAATTATTAAATCATCACGTAGACTCATTGGGTGTATTTAAGACCTGTAATAAGGCATAAAATAATAAACATTTAAGTTGGTTCGTTAATTTATTGTCAAGCAGTCAAGGCATTTTTAAATCACTTTAAATAAAACAGAATATGACCGTAAACAACTTGTAGAGGGAAAGAAATCGTTTTATGAAACAGAATAAGAATAATTTTATTAAAAGAGTGAAGTCTCCTAAAGTCGGTAGACCTTGTAGCTAACATCACATAAGGGGAGGGGGGGGAATGTTATGGATCACTCTTCCCAGTGGCAAGGCTTGGGAAGGTGTTTTGGTATGGAGAAGCACACAGCATTCCTGGCAGAGGAAACTGCTCGACACTTCTGTCTGTTGACCTCTGACATTGCTGAGGCAGGGTTAGGGTGTGACTTCTAATGTTCTTTCTGAACAGCAATATGGTTCTAGACGTGATCGGACAACTTCTCTGGCAATTGTTGATCTAGTGGAGAAAATATCTGATGCAACTGACAACAAACAATAGGCTGTTGGGGTGTTCTCAGACCTGACCAAAGCTTTTGACACTGTTAATCATGACTTATTAATAAAAAAAATTGTGTAGATATGGCATCAGGGGTGTGGCCTATGACTGGATTAAGAGTTATTTAGAGAACAGACTCCAATTTGTCCACATTAACAACACTGATTCACAGCTACTGACAGTGACCACCGGTATCCCACAGGGGTCAGTGTTGGGTCCCTTGTTGTTTATTCTTTATATTAATGACATATGTTTAGTTTCTAAAACATTGCATTTCATACTATTTGCAGATGATACTAAGGTTTTGGGAAAGATTGAATAACATTAAACATTGGACAAGGTTGAGAAAGAATTAAATGCATTAAAGTGTTGGTTTAACTTAAATAAATTAACTTTAAATTTAAATAAAACAAAATTTATCATATTTACTAATAGAGCAATTACAGTGGATACACATCTCAAAATAAATAATACAGAAATTGAAAGAGTGAATGAAATAAAATTTATTGGCATAACCATAGAAAAAAGTTAAGTTGGAAACTGCATATTGACTCAATTAAAGCAAAGTTATCTAAATCATTAGCAGTTCTCTATAAAGTTAAAGAATTTTCAGATGAAAAAGCTTTATATCTTTTGTATTGTTCCTTATTTCTGCCTTATTTCATGTATTGTGTTGAAGTGTGGGGAAACACCTACGAAACCCACTTAAAGCCTTTGTTTATAATTCAGAAGAGAGCAATCCGACTTGTAAATAAAGCAGCTTGTAGAGAGCACACACATTTACTTTTTACTCGTTTAAAAGCATTAAAGTTAAGAGAATTGGTTACATTAAGAACTGCACAGTTTATGTATAAAGTGATGAATAATTTGATGCCAAAACAAATTCAGGATCTGTTCCAGATCAGAGAGAGTGTTTATGATCTCAGAGGGTATAAAATGTTCAGAAAGCCTAAAGTAAGAACTAAAATGAAACAACTTTGTGTTTCTTGTGTTGGGGTTGATGTGGAATAAATAAGACCAGGAGCAAAAAGATTGTTCAACAATGGTAAAGTTTAAGGGTTTGTTTAAATCAAATGTGAGTAAATATTATGAATCAAGTCAATGAAAAAATGTATAAAATATTAAAGGTCATTATTTTTTTATAAAGCAAGAATGGGGATTTGAATATATTCCCATACATTTCAAATATGATGTAAAAATTACAGAAATGGTACGCTATTCTAAAATTTTGCTTAAGTTCAAAGGGTTTGGGGGGTTGGGCTTATAAGCTCATGCTTCTGCCTGCACCCATTCTTAGCATTGTGTAAGTTGTGCGTTTGCTTGTAAACCTGCAAATGTTTTTTTTATACTATTTTATTGTACTATTGATTTTAATTTCTCATTTAATTTCTCAATTTCTCATTAAACTTCTCATTAAACACAATGTGTCGTGTACGTAGAGTTTCCGAAGTTTTAGTTTGCTTGGGTGCTGGCAGTAGAGGGCGACATCGTCCTCTGCTGCCCGCGGAGAAATGGAAGAGACCACCTGTTGGTGTACTTTTGTGGTGACTAGAGGCACTAGTCGAAGCAGGTCAGATAAAAATGTTTTTTACTAAGTTGTGTTAACACAGAACAAGGCAATGGATTGTCCATTCAATGCCTCGAAGACTTGGTTCTGTCCTCACTGTGGTCACACAAAACACTAGATGTAGTAGCTTTTGTTGTGGGTGTGGTCAATGTTGCTTCAACCAGTTTCAGTAAAACTGAAGATTTTGTTATCTAAGTTACGTTATAAACCTTAATTTTATGTTATAAAGTAAAACAAGTGTTCAAGAAAACTCAGCCGTATGAAAACTCTAGAAAGGGTTCTTTTTTCATTGAGCTACTGATGAAATTTGTACTTTTTAGGGGGGGGGGGGGGGGGGGCGGGGGCACTCATTTATGCTGAGCACTCATTATCTAGGAATCCTCTGGTTTTTCAGGGGTATGGCATTTTTTTTGCCTGATTAGCCCACCAAAATAAAGTGTTTGGTTGTTTTGTTGAGTCTGTCTGTCACCAGTGCTGTAGATGTACCAGAGTCCTTAAGCTTTTATATTTGCATTATTAGGTTCATAGATGGTGAAACAGGGTTACTGCAGCAAGAGAAGTTATCCACTTGGGCTGGTCTGACAATTGTCCACCTTGATGAAACAGAGGAAGACACGCACTGTGCTCTGTGATCTAATGAAGCAAACAACGCCCTCACAGGAAGTTAACCTGGTTCCATTTCTTCAGACAAAACTCTGCAATAACTCACTTATAGGACTTGTATCATGCTAGTTTGCAACTTCCAGAGCAGACATAGATAATATAAGGTACAATATTACTGTTGGCACTACTGAGCAACAGATTCATGCTGTCACATCCACTTAAAGTGCAGAATAAGAAACAACAAATCACTTTTTCACAGCTGAGATCAAACTCCCTGCTAGACATGGCAAGACTTACTTGTCCATGTGGAAGGACGCCAACTCTGCATCTGTCTAGGTGTGTGACTGACATCTGTACGTAAGCTAATGCTGAACGCTGGTCAGTTCAAGTGAAATGGGGCTCTTCGAGATGTTGCCTACATTATGTCACAGTACAGGGATTTCTTTAATGGATTTATAAAAATAAATCTTACATAATTCCTGAAAGGGGAACTTTGGATTGTAGCTTTAATGGATAATATCATGTCATGTGACTTCTTAACTTTATGTTATTTTGTTTTTGTGAAGGGTTAGGGGGACTCGACTTGTTCTTTGTTGCTGCTGCCAGTCTGAACTTCTTCTTTAGCTCCTGTCTGTGTAAAATGATAGAGACAGCTAACTTTTGTTTTCACTGTCTTCCCTCGTCATACTACTTCATGATCCTAAGATTCATACTGGACCAAGATTTATGTTTGCTGTTGCACTCCTGCTGTTGGTGACCACACATCCATAAGCTGGTGTAGATCTACAAAGTAGTTTGTTTCTTTTAATATTAAAGTGTACAATTTAACTACAAATCTCTCTGTGTTAAAAACTAAAACACAGAACGATCCCTGTGTTAATAACTGGAATCCCTTAAGACGTGGAAGCTGTGTGGTAGATGTGTTTCCAGCTTTTAGGTCCAATCTAGTCCTTTCTCTTTCTCAGGCAATAGGTGTTCACAATACATTATTAAAGCAGTCTGCAAATGCCATAGTTTCAATATTACTGTATATAGCTTAAATGCTATGCATAATATATTTGGCTACTGAAGTGAATATTAGCACTCAGAGCCCAGTTTTAGAAATCTTTGAAGAGATGCTTCTACAAATTTGATTAGTTTGTTTTAGGATAATTTCTCTTTTTAGCAATGGGACACATTAGGCTTTGGTCAAAGCTGTGGTCAAATATGTTTCAGATATTGTGGAGGTGTGTTGTTTTTTATGCTGCATGCATGTTTATGGGCTAAATGCAGCTTTCTTGCATTAGGTGTCTTTGGGTGTTTTTCTTTTACAGCTTGCAATAACCACAGTAGTCACAATGCATTCAGGAGCCATTAAAAAACTAGCCTGTTTTGCAGATTTGCCATTGCAGCTGTCTGATAAGGTTATTTAAACGTGTGTGAATCGTTCTAAATGCTGCTTGACATCCCTTCAAACAGGATGAGAAAAAATGAACTGAATGTGGATGGTCTGATGTTTGCTGATGCTTTCTGCACATAAACAACAGCAGACATAGTGCACCACACCAGTGTCGTGCAAACTGGCAGAGCAGCAGTGAGTTTAGCTTGCTATCCTGAGCAGTGTGGCATAATGTCACTGCATCCAACCAAACAGCATTGCTCACAAACACACAGATCACTCTAAAGCCTTAACATTTAACATGTTTACAGTTCCAGTGTACAGTGTGAGTCTCCCCGAAACCTCTAAAGGGCTGTCCTGTTGATCAACTCTGAAATACATGTGAACTCATTTATTGTACAGGAGCTGCAGCTCAGCTAATCTAATGAATGTTCACTGCTCTCTTCCTTCCTGTCGGTAGAGGTGATGCCAGAGTGTCTTCTACACAAATTCTGCATTCAAACAGCAGCTGGGATAAAAACAAGTGCTTCCAACATATGTTATTGTTTCCCATCAGCAAGGACCGGGTGCTGTTTGTTTCTGCATACTTCAGATACCTGACTTCCTATGCCATAGTAACCTGAGAATGCAGCAGGTTTTGGTCTTACATGGGATTGAAAATGCCAGCTTGGTGACAGATTTGAACATGCACAATCATTTCCTGGTGAGCTTGTGGTTGTTCCGTTTTGAGGTAGCAGCATATGGAGGTACTGAGTGGAACGTGGGAGTAGATTACGTGTATTTATGTAGTGGACTATTTCTGTCCCAAGCTACTTACAAGTAAGGACACAACTATAAAGTTATCTATGAGGCTAAGAAAAACATACTTGGCGGGAAGAACACTAGTGAGGCTCTGTCAAAAGTGATGGGGTGAAAGAATGATTTGCACAAAGATAACTGACGCCGAACATGTTTGGTTTCCTTTCCCTGTTCTCATAGTGCCAGGTAGGCCTGGACATGTGCCTCTGCAAACACCAATCAAGTCACTTCAATTTAATGCAAGCATCTAAGGGTGGGTCAGTGGACTTCAACACGAAATGACCCGCGCTTGTGTCATCTGAGGACTCCAAAGCACTTTACACTAGTGTATCATTCACCCATTCATACACACACCAACACGCTGATGGTGATGAGCACCAGCAGGCAAGATGG
Organism: Nothobranchius kuhntae; assembly: GCA_006942095.1. Lineage (NCBI taxonomy): Eukaryota > Metazoa > Chordata > Actinopteri > Cyprinodontiformes > Nothobranchiidae > Nothobranchius > Nothobranchius kuhntae. Next base: position 381,476 of record SSNQ01034385.1, on the reverse strand, counting down.
GGGTTGGAGGGCCTGGTGTCTTGTCCGAGGACTCAATGACAGCTACAGAGTGGGCAGGGCTCAGAATTCTCTGCCGGGAGCTGGGACCGATCCTACAATCGCAAATTCCCTAAATGCTGAAGGATATTATCAAGTGTTCCACCGTCCAGACGAGCTCTGACTGGCGGTGTGGATTTGTTTATTATGTTAGGAACCCCATTAGCTGCAGCGAGCTGCTGCCATTCTTCCTGGGGACCTATTTCTACAACTTCAAAAACAACGTTTACATCCAATAGATAAAAAAACAAAAATAAAATAAAATAAAATATAAAAACACTAAAAATACAGAAGCAAGTCAACCCCACCAAATCAGCATTGATGGCCATAACAGATATAATTTTACCATCCGAAGGCTTCCATTATATTATACACTTATTTTTCATACTATATCTTAACATAATTAACCCTTTAAAAATAATAAAATAAAATAATGTCAAAATAATAAGTTATCTTTCTACATACAACATAAATGTTCTTCTAATCTAATTTTAAATATGTTTTTACTCCTAATGTGTGAGATTTATTTTGGGAGACAATTCCACTCACACATCGCTCCATACGTTGCTGTATGTTTTAAAGCATCAGATCTCACTTTTGGTCATGTAAATGTATCTTCTAAGGCATGTCTTGTATCATATAAGTGCTTATCTTTACTAAATTCAAGAGACGTATATAAAATAGATGGCATCTTTGTCTCCCTAAGCTTCCAAATAAAAATAAGCAGTGAATATAATAGTCGGTCGTACACAAATAGCCAGTCTAGTTCCATGTGCATATCTCTTCCATTTATTTTATTATCCTTTTTTAATAGTAATCGTGCAGCTCTCTTTTGGATTTTCTGTAGTTTTTCAATTGTTCCTAACATTTGACCAAACTATAGAACAATAATCCAAATATGTGTAAGATGTTTCAGATTGAATCAAAAATGGTGCACATCTTTGGTGGAGGCTATTACACCACCCATTTCTTTGCAATATTATTTATGTGCTGCTTCCAAGACAGTTGATTGTCCGTAGTAATACTCAAAAGTTTAATTCCCGTACTTAATTGACTCATTTCCTATATTTAATTTTAACACTGGGTTGCTTCTTAATAAATGTTTAGAAGCAATCACAATGGAATTAGTCTTAGCAACATTCAATACCAACTGATTTAGCTTTACCCAGTCTAAAGCCGGGCGTACACTGTGCAACCTTTTCACTCGCAGCGTTCAGCTTCAGCTCAAACTGTACGACTTCCTCGCAGAGCAGATCTCACGAGTCATGTGCTCACACTGTATGTCCCAGTTCTCGCATGCGACCTGACTGCTCACACTGTACGTCTGGTAGCAACACGTAGGCCCTAAAAGTGTGCTAAAAATAGCAGTTTTTACTCAACACGTCAGACTTTTTTGTCTTGTCTTGCCTGCTGTCCTTCGGGAGTGCTGCAGGAGGACACACAGGGATTTATGGGGGTTGGATGAGGAAAACGAAATGAAGAAAGTGAATCTGTGTTTTGTGATCAGTTTAATTTGACATGAACACGACAAACACGCTTTCTTGACAATCATTGTGAGTAAAAAAAACGTGTAGAAACAAAAACGAACAGCGTGTGTTATTAGGGAAATAGCGAGCGACCGGCGTTGAAGCAGGATTGCGCGCGCATGCGCCGTGGGCGGTTCTGATACTTTTTTGGATCGTAGCTGCTCGCAGCGCCGCTTCAACAGTGCGATACCCTCACGAGGGACGAGCGAAATATTAAACACGCCAGAAGTCCCTGCGACCTCACGACTGCTGATCGGCGGCTGGTCACGTGGTGTTAATCGCCTCTCGTAACCCCCTGTACACTACACGACCGCTCGGCGCAAAACTCGCCCCGATGTCGTGGCTTCTCGCACGACTGGAAAATCGGCTCAAAAAGGTGAAAAAGTCGCACAGTGTACGCCCGGCTTAACACATATTTTATTTCTTTATTCAACACTGAATTTAGTTCTTCAATAGATTTAGCATGCGAATACACTGTTGAATCATCTGTGTACATTACTGTTGTTGCTTAATCCAGCACAAAAGGCAGATCATTTGTAAAAATGCTGTACAATAAAGGGCCAAGACAACTGCCCTGGGGCACCCCACATGTCACAGTGTACCGAGTAACTCCCGTTAAAAAGACTGACTGAGTTCTGTTGGTTATGTAACTGCTGACACGTCAAAGCCATAACATTTTAGTTGATCTAAAAGTAAATTATGATTGATTCTGTCAAAAGCCACAGAGAAGTCTAACCTCACTGCTCCAACAAGGTTCCTCTGGTCTATTTCTCTTTACCGGTCATCAGCCATCTGGGTCAGAGCGGTGGCTGTTGAGTGCCCCTGTCTATATGCATGCTGGTGGTCTGTTCATAACCGATTAGAAAGAACATATTGCGTCATTTGGTTAGCAACAACATTTTCCATAATCTCAGTGATGGTAGAAGACTGATGCGGTGGCTGCTAGAGCCTGAAAATGTCAAAGCTTTATTTTTAGGAGTCAGTATTATTTTTGCTTTTTTCCATTGTGTAGGAAAAATGCAGCAGGATAAATTTAAGGTTAAATTATGACAAATGACTGGAGCAATATCATCAGCGAGTAACTTCAGATGTTTGTTGTCCAGTCCATCCAAACCTGGTGGTTTACTTTTCAGTGTGTTTAAAGTCTAACCCTAACCCTTCGTTAGACTTTGTCTTCCTAAATACAAACGTGCAATTCTTATCCTTCACAATCGTGTTATTTATAATACGTTGTGACTTATTCAGTTGACAATTTTGAAATGTTTGTCTTAAATAATTCACTTTATCTACAAAATAATAGTTTATTTTACTTGGCTCAGTTAGAAAATGATCACCAACATCTAAAAAGCAAGATGTGAAGGAACAAAGTGTTAATGTTTAAAAACAGGTGAACAGGTATGTATGTACCTTCCGTTAGTGTCCTCATCACCCAGTGGGGCTTCTATCAAGCCGGCAGGGCCTTCAATAACATTTGCACAACAGCGATGGTCTCAGATGTGAGAGCAACACCATGAACTGGTGGATGAGGAGGAGGAGTGATTAGGAAGCAGCTGCAGCTGGCTGATGAAGGGGTGCTTGTGGAGAACGGCAGAAAGAAAAAGGTGAACAATGAACAGAAGAACCGGGTTTCGCCTGGTAAGACATGCTTCCTCCTAACGACAAAATGATGGCTCGACTCCATCTGCCACTCAATCATAAGCAGCAAATCACAGACACTCTCATAATGAATCGATGCAGTTTGGCACTCCCATCTGTGCTCCCCACACAACTAGAAACATAATCAATGCTCAGAAGTCAAGGCGGTGGGAACCAGTAGCTTAGACGCCATCGTGTTCCAGGACGCAGTGAGCAGCGTTGTTTGTAGCGCTGTTAATTTGGTTGTTGCTCCATTATTGACCAAGGCTGGAAGTGATGGGAGACAGGGCCTTTCCTTATAGACACTGTATTTGATTCTAACCCGAGCCCTCACACTGAAAACTCTGGGTCTACAAACATATTATAGACACTAATAGATGCCGTGAATGGCCGTTTTGTATCTTGCAGGATTCCATTTTTCTCTTTTCTGTAATATTTCTCATGTAGTAAAGTTTAGTGCGGACCTGTTAGTGATTAGTGCTTTTTGGGAGGAACTCATTCATTAGAAACACTTAAATTCCTCAAGTTAGACTAAAAACTATGCTCTATGCAGTCTGGCCCAGGACAGATGGACAACTAACACACGTGTTCAGTAGGTGTGATGATGTGACTTGAGCCTGAACAAAGATTAGATCAGTTAATAAATAACACGTCAGTTGTTGAAAGGAGGAGTTTGGTGTTAACACTAACACACATGTTTAATGATTATATCTGATGATTATGTGTCACTGTGTGTCATGCAGGCTGAACATGAAAATAGTCTCCTACACATGTCTCCTGCAGTAGCTTCTGATAGAAAACAGACGGTGAAACTCTAGAATTAGAAAGTCCCGACAGATCTACGTCACCCTGTCACTAACATTCATGGTCTCACCCATCTTGACTCACGAGGGAGAAGGCTGTTGTTGGTTTAGAGTGTCTCGACTAGCAGAAGCTAACCGTTAGCATTAGCGACTCCACCACACAATAGAACTCCTCCAGGCTTGTGTTGTTTGTGATGAGAAAACATTGCAGAGCAAACAGAGCCAGATGTAGAGTTGCTGCTGTGCAAGTCGAAGCAAGAGTTCCAAATATCTGGATTATCCAAACCCTGCCGTGTGAAGCTCTACTCCGATCTGGATTAAGTGCATGTAAACCCCGTAGTCTGGCTGAAGGTGACCTTGTTCTAATTGTGCTGCAGCACCCAGATAATGCGGAAGGAAGACAACTGCATAGATGGAACCAGCTCAGTCAGGTTGATACCGGTAACCTGTGGAAGTGACGAGACCGCGGGAGAGGTCTTCTGATAATAATACCGCCACAAAGAAACATGTGACACCATCAAACCGTGCAGTACTTCCTGAATAAGCTGTTCTGCAGCTAAGTTGTTACCCATTCCTTCGGCCTCGTGCATATCCTGTTCCTGTCTCTTAT
>SSNQ01034385.1:350956-371227 GCA_006942095.1 Nothobranchius kuhntae | reverse complement strand
CCCCCCCCCCCCCCCCCCCCCCCACTGCCATATCTTTGTGCTTTTCTGTGAACGCGGCCAATGTGTGTTCCACCCTTTGTCCTGTCCTTTGGCTCACGCCCTGGACTTCACCTCTGACCACCTTCGACCCCACCGACCTGACCTCGGGGCTGAAGGTAACACTTTTCTGCTATCCCTCTTGCTTGGGTATCAGCATTCATAAATAAGAAAAAGCATAAAAATTGAAATTTAATTGAATTCAAAGCCCAGATCTTATTGGAAATGTGTTTGTTGGTCAATTTTATAACAGCACATGTGTTTGGGCTTCCATTCACTAACACTTCAAGGTGAAAGTGTTGTCGAATGTGCAGAGTTTCTCATCACCACTCTGCTGACATTCCCATTGTTTGGCAATCAGATTTAGCTTTATTGTTTTTACAGGGCGACAGTTTGAATCTTGGGTAAACATTCAGCTCTGTTTGCTCACTGGTTTGATGAGAACATGTTTCTGCAAATGCTCGAATGGTATTGATGCCTTTTGTATGTCCAACAGCACACCTGCATGTAACACTGCAGCTCTTTGATGCCTGCCACCCCACACGCCTCTGTCTTTAAGTTGTTATTCTTTCCTTTACAGCAGGTTTAAATGTTCATTTAAAAACTGTTCAAGCAGGGAACGGAGTCAGGTATTAAACGCTTGTACCTTGTTTAGAACAGGAAGTCTTTTTCTTTTTTCTTTACACTTTAACTGAACTCTTCACAGACAACAAACATAACAGAAAAGCAGGAAGGCTGACATATAAGCATTTATCCATCTCGGTTTTCCTGTAGCAGTGCTTGGAATTCAACATCAGACATTCAGTGTCATATCTTCCATGTGAAGAGGAAAGCATTGAATTTCCTATGAACTTGGCAAAGAAGCCAGATCTGAGCTCGAATAATGATTGATGCAGCAGTCTATGGTTTTATTTTCTGACGTGACAAAAGTGACGTCTATTGCAGATGGAGAGGTGAGTAAAAGACTGCAAAGAATAAAGAGTTTCCACCGGGTGTCACTTTTAAACCTGAAAACGATTCAGTTCTGATTTATTGCACAATTGGTTAAAATACTTGAACAAATTGATGTTTCTGAAGCAAGAATTTTTCCTCATTACCTTTAAAAAAATCAAGTCTGAAAGGATCCCACAAAATCAAGAATTAGAGTAACAGTTTGTAGCATAGCCTCACAACACCTTACACTAAAATTAATGCTTTGTTTTCATCACAATAAAATGGTAAAAAAACAAACAAACAAACAAACAAACAAAAACGTCTACAACAGCCAAAACACCTGCAAAGAGGTCATAACTGCTATTTATTCCATTTTTTTACAATACAGAACAATTATGCCTAATTTACTGACCTTATTCTCTTGTGTTCTTTAAAAAATAATAATAATTAAAATCTTACTTTTGTTATCTTTTGGATTCAGTTTCATGTGATTTTTTATACATACACTGAACCAAAATATAAATGCAACTTTAGTTTCTGCTCCCATTTTTCATGAGCTGAACTCAAACATCAAAAAATGTGTCTACACACACAAGACCCATGACTCTCAAATATTGTTCTGAAATCTGTCTACATGTGTGTTAGTGAGCACTTTTCCTTACCAAAATAATCCTTCCCACCTCACAGGCGTGGCATGTCAAGGGGCTGATTAGACAGCATGAATAATGTACAGGTGTGCCTTAGGCCTAGTCCACACGTAGCCGGGGTTTTTAAAAATGAATANCCGCCCCTCCAAAAACTTGCATCCACATCACCTCGTTTTAAAAACAAACTCAGTCCACACGTACCCGGATAAATACGTTGTTAAGGACATGCCAGACCTGTAGGCGGCAGTACGTCCCCCGTTCTTAACCTCATCCTTCGTCTGTGGTCTTCCACAAGGAGCAGTAATTCCGCTTGCAAAAACAAACAAGCAGAAAGCGCTTGGACAATTGATGGATCGGGTAGTGACAGAGCGCAGCTCTGAGGGCTTCCATGATGCCGGCTAGTGTAAACACAGGTCGCACACGTGATGTCAGCATTTTTTGTCGCGGAAAGTGACGTTGCGGACCTTAAAACTCCGGTTTTGTCCGTCCACACGCAGACACCCAAAACGGAGAAAACGCAGATCTTCACTTTGGCCGGAGTTTTTAAAAAGATCCGTTTTCGTGTGAAAAAACTCCGTTTTCATGTGGATGACAGGCCAAAACGTAGAAAATATCTACGTTTTGGCAGATCCCCGGCTACGTGTGGACAGGGCCTTAGACTGCCCACAATAAAAGACCACCCTGACATGTATACAGTTGGCTTTATGGGGCAGAAAACCAGTTAGTATCTGGTGTGGCCTCACAAAGGACAACACATCTCTGTCTCCATAGAGTTGATCAGGTTGTTGACTGTGGCCTGTGGATTGTTGGTCCACTACTCTTCAACTGGAACATGCTGTCGTATACGTTGATCCAGAGCATCCCAAACATGCTCAACGGGTGACATGTCTGGTGATGCTGGCCATGCAAGAACTGGGATGTTTTCAGCTTCCAGGAATTGTGTACAGATCCTTGCGATATGGGGCCGTGCGTTATCATGCTGCAACATGAGGTGATGGTCGTGGATGAAGGGCACAACAATGGGCCTCAGGATTTCATCATGGTACCTCTGTGCAGTCACAATGCCATCAATAAAATGCACTTGTGTTCACTGCCCATAACATATGGCTGCCTATATCAGTACCCCACCGCCACCATGGGCCACTCTTTCCACAATGTTGATAACAGCAAAGCACTCACCCACAGGATGCCACACACACAGTCTGCCATCTGCCCTAAACAGTGAAAACCAGGACTCGTCTGTGAACAGAACTGCTCTCCAATCTGCCAAACGCCATCGATTGCGAGTGTTTGTCCACTCAAGTCGGTTACGACGACGGACTGCAGTCTGGTCCAGACCCGGTGAGGACGACGAGCATGCAGACGAGCTTCCCTAAGACAGTTTCTGACGGTTTGTGCAGAAATTCTCTGGTTATGCAAACTGATTGTTGCGGCAGCTGTCCGGTTGGCTGGTCTCAGGTGATCTTGGAGGTGAACATGCTGTATGTGAAGGTCTAGGGCTGGTGTGGTCACACATGGTCTGCGGTTGTGAAGCCGGTTGGATGTACTGCCAAATTCTCTGAAAGGCCTTTGGAGATGACTTATGGTAGAGAAATGAACATTTGTTTCATGGGCAGCAGATCTGGTAACATCCCCGCAGCCAGCATGCCGATTGCACACTCCCTCACAGGTTTCAACATCTGTGGCACTGTGCTATTTGATCAAACTGCACATTTCAGGGTGGCCTTTTATTTTGGGCAGTCTAAGGTACACCTGTACACCAGTGTTTCCCAACCCTGGTCCTCAGGGACAACTGTCCCTAATGTTTTTCTTGTTGCCCTTTCAAGGGTACGGTGCACAGTGCTCACCTTTTCTCTTCACCTTCTACACCTCGGACTTCACCACAGGTTTGGATTGGCCCAGCTTGCTCATGCATCCGGGATAGAGCATCAGGCTTTATTTTCTTAGACCCTAGTCTGTAGGAGAGAGAGAGAAGGCACAACGACTGAAGATGAGAGCCCACCTGGCCTGTCTGGCATTTAGCCTCTGGCCATTTTAAGGTATTCAAGATTTTTATGGTCTGTACAGACAATGAACGGGAGCTCTTCTCTCTGCACCAGTGTCAGTTCAACTGCCAGCAACTCTCGGTCACCCATGTCATAGTACTGCTCAGATGAAGACAGACACGTGGAAAAAGAAGCACAGGGATGGACCTTATTGTCAGAGGGATTACGTTTACTTAACACAGCACCCAGTAATGGAGGCATCAAACCCAATAATGAACTGCAGAGCCAGATCGGAGAGCTGGAGCAGATGTGAACAGTGTCTTGAGGTGGGTGAATAAAAGGTTGGCTTGACTAGACCACATGAAGTTTACTTTGGAAGATGTGAGAGCATGGAGGGGTGCTGCAACAAAACTGTAGTTCTTTATGAAATGATAGTAAAAGTTGGCTACACCCAAAAACCTCTGCAACTATTTATGATTCTTGGTTGTGGGCCAATCTTGGACTGCAAACACCTTGGTAGGGTCCATGGAAACCTGGTTGGGGGCTATGATGAATCCAAGAAAGGAGACTGTAGTCTTGTGAAATTCACTCTTCTCTGCCTTGATGAAAAGGTTGTTGTGCAGAAGCCAGAGGATGACAGAATGTATATGTCTCCTGTGTCAGGTTAAGTCCTTGGAGAAAACAAGGATATCAAGGTAAACAAACACATACTGCCCAACCATGTCTGACAGCAGGAGCATTGGTAAGACCAAAAGGCATAACCAGATACTTGTAACGGCCTGTGGGTGTGTGAAGGCAGTTTTCCACTCATACCCTCGCTGATCCTAACTAAGTTATATGCATTATGTAAGTCTAACTTAGTAAACACCTCGGCCTCTTGCAGCAACTCACATGCTGTATTCATAAGGGGAAGAGGATAACGATTGTTTATGGTGATGTCATTAAGCCCTCTGTAATCAATACAGGGGCATAGAGTGCCATCCTTCTTCCCCACAAAAAAAGAGTCCTGCACCTGCAGGTGGGGAAGAGAGGTGAATAAGACTGGCTTTAATTGCCTTAAATAGCCTCCTCCCATGTTTCTGCTTTGACAACTTGCCCCTGGCGATCTGCTTTGGTTCAGGTCCCTCGATGACCGGTGAGGAGGTTGGGGTGGCAGGATATGGAGACGTTACTGGTCTGTACCCACCGTCTCTGTGCGGTAGTGAAAATGCCTTGGACCATTCACTCCTCCTTCCATGGAGCCTTAGGTCAGTACAGCTGGCAAGAACCTCCAGCTCTTCCGGGCTTTTTGGTGTATCCCAGGAGGCATGGTCGTAGGAATGGTCCAGGTGGGTACATGGACGGTCAAATATCAGGAAGGCACCAAGGTATGGCAGGCAGAGAGGAGTCAGAAAGCAGGCAAGAGTTGATAGCCAGGAGGTCCAGGTCTGTGAGGTTAAGCAGGCAAAGGGCAAGAGTCCTAAGAGCAGAAAACAGAGTCCAAAAATTAAAAGGGCTGAGCTGGGCATGATAAAGGCTGGGTTTCATCTGCAAGAGCTTCAGATAATCTGGCACAGAGCAGTGGCTGGAGAAAGCTTATATCCTTTAGAGCACAGGTGGATATAATTAGACAGACATTCATGAGTAGACAGGCAACAGGTGAGCATAGTTAGGTGGGACACAGCAATGCATAGAGGCAGGATCACTCAGCATCATGACAGTCATGGATGTTTTGTTTATGCAGAAAGTTTCTGGTGTTTTATTTCAGATATTTAGTGGCAAACATGGAACAGATTGAAGAATGCGTCGTGGAAAAAGTCCAAAAACATGAATGTTTATTCACCCGTGACTGAAGAGTACAAAATATGGAGCAAACGTTTTATTCGTGGATGGGAAACATGGGTTTGGAGCATGGTTCAGAGATGGATGAGAATGAAAAACAAATTTGTCCGTGTTATAAAATCGCTGAAATATATAAACACATTGGTATATACATTCTTCTGGATGGATAAATGAGTGAAATGGTGGCGTGATACCACAGAAATGTGCTACGTCCTCCTTTGTCCTGGCAGGGAATCGCTTTGTAACACTCCCCAGGTGACGGACAAGTCAGAGAGCAAAACGCTTCTGTCAATGCATGTGCATCTCTCTGCTGCGGAGTGGATGGAGAAGAAGTTTAAATAGGCTTTAGAAACCTACTAGATAAATGGAAGACCACAGGCACAGTTCAAGTTCAAGCTCGAAGCGGTAGAGCAAGAAAAACTGCAGATAAACAGAAGAGAAGAATGGTGAGCCATCCCACAGACCATTACCAAAGACCCTCATCTTGCTGCAGATAGTCACTGTGCATCGTTCAACTAAAGCACATTTGGATGAGCATGCTTCATTTTGGAATAAGGTGCTGTGGACTGAAGAAACTAAAATTCAGTTATTTTGGCATAAAAAGGGATGAGGAAAAAGAGCATAGCATTCAAAGAAAGCACCTGCTACCTACAGTAAAACATGGTGGTGGTTCCATCATGCTCTGACACGTTGGGAGCCCCAGCGCGCCGGGAGGCGACAAGCTGTGCCAGAGCGTTGGTTTCCGACGCCTGCAGTAAAACAGAGATTTCACTACTTTGTGACCTTTCCCCTCTTGCTACTTAACCTTCCCCTCATCCCCATCCTAGCCTGCATGCAAAAATGTGCTTCTTGTTATAACGTCCCTCTCTAACATGGTTAACGGGAAGTTTAGAATGAGAAACTGGGGTAAGGTTAGGATATGGGTGAGTTGGGGCTCCCAACGCGTCGGAAATAAATGCTCGGTCACCCATCGTCACTTTTCGATGCTTCGGGTGTGAGAATGTGTTGGTTGACGAGTCACAAAGCTTCTGGGAGAATGTCTTATGGACAGATGAGACAAAAATGGAAAGTTTGGCCAAGGCACATCAATTCTATGTTCATAGATGCAAACATGAAGGGTATCAACAAAGGAACACTGTCCCTACTGTGAAACGGTGTCCTGAATTTGTGTCGCCTCTGTCAGTGCACCCCAGGGCAGCTGTGGCTACATCGTAGCTCACCCCCACCAGAGTGTTAATGGGTGAATGAATAATTGTGTTGTAAAGCACCTGCAGAGGCTCCAGAACTCTAGAAGGCGCTCTGTCAAACACAGGCCATTTTCAGTTCAGTTCAAAGATACTTTATTAATCCCAGAGGGAAATTAGAGTTTCAGTACACACAATTCTGAGATCAGACATACACGGGCAAGACACATGACAAGAATTGGTGACTGTGGTCATTCGCAACCCGAGTCGCGCTACCTTAATAGAGGTCAGAGGGTTTATATGAGGATAGAGTCAGGTGGAAGAAAAAAGGCACTTCAGAGTTACCCTCCACAGGGAGCGCAGCTTTGCTCTGCAACAAACACCTCAGACAGAAATGCAACAGACTTCAGACATCACACAACATAAGAATCAGAGAATCAGAGAGAATTTTATTGCCAGCGCTCCAGCGAACCAGAGCATAGGAACTTGACTCCACAGAACAGCCTGACCAAGATTACACACACACACATAGACAGGACAGATACAGGCAGACCGCGAGAGCAGCCATAACGGCGCTCATTTCAATAGATGAAGAGGGGATTACATGAGGAGAGTTCGGGGAGGGAGAAAAAGGCATTGAGTTACACCAGCAGGGTGTAGCTCTACTGTGCAAAAAAACACCCAACATATGAGCACGAACGTCACAGTTCACAATATGAGACCCGGTAGGTGGTGGGGGGGCTGGGACCCTGGTTTCCTCAGCAGGAGCAGCCTGTGTGGCGCTCGGCCAACTGAATCCACAGGTGGGTGGGAGGTCATGTGAAAGCACCGAACACAGTGAGTGCCTCCATCTTGATGACCTCGATACAGAGACCACAATCTGAAGGCGGCGGGGTAGGTAGGGTTTTCACAGCATTTGTCTGCATTCCTTCCATCGTGGGGATTTTTGCACGCAACTCCAAGGCTGCTTATGACATCAGACTGGATACCAGGACTTTGTTTGGGTCAGGCAGAGATAATTTTCCTCTGTATTGATCATTCAAATCCTCCAGTGAAGCCAATTCGGTGATTAAACATCTCCACACCGTCCGGCGACCCTCTCCGAGATGACATCCATTTTGCTCGCTAACAGCGGTAACGCAGCTGAGACATTGTCCAGCTTGCGATTCACCTCGAGTAACGTCCCAGTCTGTGAGGTCTCCGCCCGGACGGTGCCGTCCATGGATGCGGGTCGCCCTCCGATCGCTCCCGTCATCCCAATTTTTGGGAAAACCAGATATCCTCCCACTCCAATCAGAAGAAATCCAGTGATCATCAGGCCAAATACCCACACATCTTCGACGTCCTCAATGGACAGCTGAGAGAGACAGATGACATTCCACTTCTTCCAGGAATCGAGCACGCTGCGTGTGTCCCGTGAGGGCAAGCGCGAGCCCCCTCCTCCGTTCTCATCGTAGAAAAAATCTTATCAATTGCTTTGAATGACCAATTAATTAAATCCATTTCTGAAAAATAGTGATTTCCAGAGGAAATGCAGAGAAGCGCTCTGTAGACAGACGGGACAAAGAGCCTTGGGGAAAAGATAAGGGAGCAAAGCAGAAGCAACTGTGCTCTATGAGTGCCAGAAGAGAACTCCAAGTGTCCACTAGGTGGAGAGGTAGGGTTGGGGACTATCCACACATCAGTGCATGCAGCCACGATAAGCAGCACTCGTCACCTCCGTTTGGACAGGGGAGGGAGGTAGTTGGGTTTAGAGGGCACAGTGACTCCTGGAACGATTCAGTGGCCTTCACAGCTCGCAGTCCCGCCCAGGCTGTGATAGGGAGACAGAGTTGCCATGGCGATGGCAGCATTCCACATTTCTTCTGAGGGAGAGTAACCACTTCAGCCTCACAGGCTCAAGGGCACCAGATTCAGATAAGAATTGTTTTGGGGCCAGACAGAGATAATTTCCTCTCTGCCGTAGTGTTCTGGTGGTCTACAACTCCTCTAAATCCAATAATGGCGTAATTAATGTATCCCAACCTGTGCTGATTTGTCCACTCGCTCCTTGATCGAATCCACCTTTTGGGCCAGAGCCTGAATCTCAGCCAAAGTTCCAAGATAACGACTCATATCGACATTTATATGAGTTAGTGCATTCACAGCGCGGTGTAATCCATCCTTGAGCTCCGGGATTGAGCCAATAGAGCTCCGGGAGTTGACGTCACTTCTCCCGGCATGCAACAGTTCAAATCAAAACGGCGCCATATTGGCAGGTAGAAGCCGGCAGCTGGACTATTTGTTATTGTCAGAAAACTCAATCAGGCAGGAAATATGGTAGATTCCTGTTGTGCCCCAGGATGCAGAACAGACGCGGACGACATAAGGAATGAGCCGTCTACAGGATTCCCCAAGATCCGGAGCGCCGCAAACGTTGGATCATTGTAATAAAACGCGCTAGTGACCGGGCTAAAATGAAGCTGTGGGATCCCGAGAGTAAAGGTTTTCGCTTATGCAGCGACCGCTTCATATCAGGTACTTAAACCAACGTCTCCTCAACTGTGTATTTATTTTAAATGCTTTTATTACGATTCTTAGTGGGCTTCCTAAACTTATTTTGGCGTGGCTTTTTCTGTCTTATTACTCATAGCAACAAGTAAACGTCACGTAAAACGTTGCCTCGTGAGTTCTGCGTGCTGCCGTTTACGTGTTTTATGATGACAGCAATTAACCGGCTAAGCTGTATTTAATTTTTAAACAATGGTTGATCAATTGTCAGATCACACATAAAAAGCACTTTGGATCGCTATTATCTGTCTCACCGAGACAGCTCAGACAGATCCTGAGACGCTCCTGCCTGACATATTTATGTTATTCACGGAAATAAATCAGACTAGTGATTTCTCTTGGCGTTCAGTTTATACATTCAAACAGCACAGCACTCTATTTAAACTTCTTACATGTAAATCTGTTATTTGTCCATCCATCCATTTTCATCCGCTTATCCGGAGTCGGGTTGCGGGGGCAGTAGCGTCGAGAGGCCAAGACTTCCCCCTCCCTAGTCGCTTGAGCCAGCTCCTCCGGGGGAATCCCAAGGGGTTCCCCGGCCAGGTCCGGTAAGAAGTCCGCTCCGACAGCTTCTGGCGTTTTTTAAAAGTATCCCAGGGGCACGGTAAGGGTCGGAGATGTTTAGTCTATTTAATTTCTGACTATATAAAATGATTTCTTTGGTTTTAAAGTGTGAAGTAAACTCTGACGAAGTAAAATCCAAGCAGATCCCATTCACGTTCATGTAAGATCCGTGTTTGTTTAGCTTCTTTTACCTGCCAATATGGCGTCTACTAACTGAGAGTCACGTGGGGTCTGGAGCTCTATATTCCTCAACAGCTTATTATTTTTCCGGTAAGCCAGGTAACCTCCCAGGCCAAAAAGCAGGAAGCCTGACACCAACAATATCCAGAGGTCTTCAGAATCCTCTACAGACAGTTGAGACAAGCAGATCAGGTTCCACTGTTTCCAGGAGTCCATGATATACCCAGTTGGCTCTGTCCCAGAGGGGCAACCGGGAGCCCCTTCTCCCGTTCTCATCGTTGAAAAAATGTTGTCAGTCGCGTTGAGAGATCAGCTGACCAGGTCCATTTTGAATAATTTCCAGTTTCCAGAAAAAATGCAGAAGCACCGTACACCCAAAGACAAAGAGCCTTGGGGATAAGATAGGGAGAAGAGGAGGATGAAAGTGTCTGTACTCTCCAAGAGCCGTACCATTTGTGAATGGTACAGTGAAATCCTCCATACAATGAAAGCCTTCTATGAGCCTTGACCTCAATTCTGTTCAGCATCTTTGGAAGGAGCTCAAACATCCTGTCTGGAAAAGGCGTCCTTCACAGCAGAGACAACTGGATCAGTTTGTTCTTGAGGAGTGGGCCAAAATACCTGCTGACAGCTGCAGAAGTCTCATTGACAGTTACAGGAATTGTTTGATTGCAGTGATAGCCTAAAAAAAGTTGTGCAACAAAATATTAAGTTATATAAAAATATGTGTATATATATATATATATATATATATGTATATATATATATATATATATGTTAGGTTTAAAAATACCACATGTGGCTTTACTGTGGATCACTGGTTCAGCTCTTATTATGGAGGTTGATGGTTTTCATACAAGGATTTAGACGAATTTCAATTTTTCAGCCATTAGCCATGCTAAAGCTATTTCTTTTAACTAAAGTGTTGGTTGGTGCTATAAATCACATTGGAGGAAGGCGCCTCAGCCCACAGGCTGAACAACAGAATCAATGCCAGTGTCTTCTTAAACTGAGGTTTGTCCTTCACACCTTCAGGAAGGACGAACCTCCGGCTTCACTCCCCATGTCCCTGAAGTCTGATCCCTATCTGCCAGTCTGTAGGAATATTCCCATTCACACACGCAGGCTTGCTATGCTAAACAGAAACATATCAAATTTAAGGATAATGAAGGGCAATGCAAATGTTCTGGTCAACCTATTTGTTGAGCACATTTTAATCCCATTATTGAAGCACTGTCCTTGACGGTAATGAAATAAACAAACACACATATGCTGGTGAAGGTTCTCAGTCATACCGGTCATGGTAATCAAAAGAGTTCAAATGACTGCAACTGGACTTCTTTGGTTTCCTGAAGACATTTTGTTATTGTGAGGCAATGACTCTCTCACTTTAGAGACTAACTCATCAAGGGGTACGGAGGAGGGGTATTCAGAGTAGTTTCTGCTTGTTAAGCAACGACAGACCATTACAGCTTATAAGCTCGACTCTCTCATATCATGTCAGAAGTGACAAAGTTCCTTGGATGAGAAACAAAACGTCTTCAAGAATCCAAAGAAGTCCAGTTGCCTTCATTTGAACCCCTTTGGATTACTACAAAAATAATAATGAAGAAGGAGGTACTGGAGAATATTTGGGGTTATTTTATGTCATTGCATTATTACTTTTTTTTATTCTACACTAAAAAAACAAACAATGTCTAATGTCATTTTTCTGGGCATAAACATTAAAAATAAAAAAATAAGCTAAGTAAAAAAAATCTGAAATTAAATCTACACACATTGCTGTAGAGACACAATTTCAAAACACACACTAATAAAATAAATTATTGTTTTATGAACTATTCATACTTCCAGCTGTAACTGAAATCATGCCTTCATTATTGATGTTTATTGGACTCAACAGATCACTGTTTTGACTTACTGATGGTGTTGCTCCACTCCTTTAGGCACTGCAACTAAAGATCTCGTTATTTTGGAACATGTGCTCAACCTAAAAAGCTAGAGCCCGTGTGTATGTGGTTATAATTATCTCAGAAAACTCATTTTACAGTAATATCAACAGTGTGCTGTGTTCGGAGCAGTAGTTGTATGCTGTCAGCTTGTTTCTGTGGCTCAGCAATTTTCTAGATGTAGACATATTGCTCTAAATAGCTACCCCGAAGCTGTTTCAGCGTTGATAAACTAATTAAAGTACCCTAAATAAACTGTGGCTTACAGTATAATGTAAAAAAAAGAAGCTTCATTTACGGGCCTTTGGAAATGCAGCTGCTTGGCCCAGATACCATTTAACTCGTGTGTGAAAAGATGTCCACCGCCTCTGTTACCACCTCTTCTTTTTCAGAGGCCAGGGCGATGCATACTTCGACTAAAATTAATCAGGTCTCAAGAGATTGTCTCCTGGCAGCTCTAACGAAGATCTCCTTGGTGATATTGGACAGAAAACGAAGAGACTGTCCAGCCTGATCTGTATCTGACCTCAAATGTAATAGACTAAGTCCAAGCCAAGATAGCCATCTCTGCCTGAGCCCACTGGGGACCAGGCAGGGGCCGACTCTGAGACACACTGAGGAGTGGGGAGCAGTTAAGTAAAAATGTGAAGCAAAAGTAGATTTCATTCCTTCCTGGACCATGCAGTTAAAATATTAAACAGTTGATTCAATTCAGTGTGGTTGAATTTCCAGATAATTGCCCAAAGAAACTATCATTTTACTATTGAATTTCCTTTTGAATAAAAGTGCTAATAACGTAAAGCTTTATCTTCTTTGACTGGCCAAAGGAATCAGTTCTACATGTGGGTCTGTGTTGCACATTCAACATAATCTGGGCCAAACGTTTTAAGGTTTTCAGAAGTTTTAAAGGCTTTACTGCATTAAAGTCAGTATGTTCAGGGTTGGTCCTTCATTTGTTCACTTAGACATGCTGTCAATAACGTTCAAGATGTGATCCCAAGCAATGATTGCTTTGCAATTTGTGGGCAATCATTTTTCCAGCCATTACTAAGAGCACTGCTCCAGGAGCTGCCCGCCATCATCTCCGCGGCTGCGGTCCGCAAGGGGCTAGCCGTTCCAGAACCGCCCCCGCCCGAAGCGGATGACTTGGCGGGAATTTTCGGGACAACTCAGATGCGCTGTCCAGACCCCATCTGGCCGCGCTTCCCCGCTGCTTTGGGCTGCTGGTCCGCCGCCTTCACCGAGCCTGCAAAGCTCAAGGCGCCAGTTTCCACCTACGCGCCCATCACCAAGGTCGAGGGCTTCTCCGACCAGGGCTGGCCGTCCGTTCCTCCACTCGAGCCGGACTTGGCCTCGCTGTTTGGCGCCAAGAACCACCTCGTTGGCCCGTGAGCAGTTTCCGCTTCGAAACATGACCAGCTGCTGACGCGGCTCACCGACTGCACACACCAGTGTGCCTGTCAGACCGGCGCTGCAGGGAATAACATCGCCCTTCTTGCCTTCGGCGTTTCAAAGATGATAGAGGAGCTGGACGCTCCCGACGAGTCGAAGACCGCCATCATTAAAACTACTCATGCTATCCTCAATCTATGCGCTGCTGTGCTCACCGGTTTTGCTCGCATTGCTGCCTGGCAGACCCTCATCCAGTGGGCCCTGTGGCTCAAGGCCCTGCCCTCCATTCCTGATCACCTGCACAGAGAGATGCTGGAAGGCCCCATCACCTCTGATGTTTTGTTCGGTCCCCATCTTAGGGGCGTCATCGAGAGGGCTCAGAAGACAGCTGAACTATCAGCTACGGTGCGAGACTTGGTCCACCCTTGGTCAGCCTCGCACTCCGGCCGTTCCGCCAGAGGATGGGATGAACAGCGTGGGAACTTCAGGTGCCCAGCTGCGCCGCCCGCTCCATGGAGCCGGCCCCCCGCTTCGGCTCCACCTCAGCGAGACCAGCGAGTTGGCGGCCAACGGGTTCGACGGAGCCAGCAGACGCCGTCCTGGCAGGAGCAGGAGCCTCGCCGGAAGCAGCCACGGAAATTACTCCTTGGGGGGAATGTGTGTGTTCATGAGTGTAATGCTGTTGATGCTGATGTTGATGTTGGTTTTGAAATGAAACCCAAAAAACGTCACTTAAAGAGCTCAATCCTACAGTCCTCTGCCGGCTCTTCACACACGTTCCCCACATCAAACACTGCGGCACATATACGTATTCCCGCAGTGAGTCATGTCTCACAGCTGGCTGTAAAGGTGCGCTCCATTCGCGCACCGGCCAGGCCCAGCCCGTCCCATTTTCCCCACAACGCTGGGTGGGACGGGACGTCATGACGCGGCCGCGGTCACGCGCGGCGGCACAGTACGCGGCTCCGTCCACGGGCACTTTGCCGTCCCCGTGTATGGTCCCGGCTCCCACACGCCCTGCTCCTTTGGTCTCCACACCCCGCGGTGAGGATCAGCCTCTTCCAGCTGGTTCACACTCGCCCTTTCGAGCACAGCCGTCCATGGGTCGCCCCCAGTCTTCTGGGGCGAGCGACGGCGGTAAGGGCGCATACTCAGTCTTCAGACATTACTCACGTGACCGCGAACACGGGTCCGCTGTCGGAACGCGCGCGCAAATGGCGCCGCCTTTGTGCCATGAGCAAATGGATGTCGGAGACCATTCATTACAGTCACGCACTCCATTTTCAGGCCGCTCCTCCTCCCTTCAACGGGATCGTGGAGACGACGTTCACATCACGAGTTCAGTTTCAGGCCCTGGAGCTGGAGCTGCGGGAACTTCTGTCCAAGGACGCTATTTCCCGAGTCCCTCGTGGACAAGAACTCTCGGGTTTCTACTCCCGCTACTTCGTAGTACCGAAGAAGTCGGGAGGAATGAGACCAATTCTAGATCTTTCCCTGTTCAACTGCTCCATAGCAGTGATGCATTTCCGCATGTTGACAATGAGGCAAGTCCTGGAATACGTGCGTTCCGGAGACTGGTTCACGTCAATAGACCTGAAAGATGCATACTTCCACATCCCGGTAATTCCCAGGCACCGGAAGTTCCTGCGCTTCTCATTCAAGGGAGTTAAATACCAATTCAATCGCCTCCCTTTCGGCTACTCGCTAGCCCCGCGCACTTTCTCCAAATGTCTGGAGACCGCGCTGCAGCCGCTGCGCACGGCGGAAATGAGAGTTTTATTCTACCTGGACGACCTGCTCCTGTGCGCTCGGTCCGAGGACGAGGCGTCGGAACAGACCAGGAAGTTAAAGGAGCATCTGTCAACCCTGGGGTTTTCTATAAACTGGGAGAAGAGCTCCATCCTTCTGTCCCAGTCGATTGTGTTTCTCGGGGTGGAGCTGAACGCCTCCCTGATGAGAGCGCATTTGTCGCCGGTGAGAGCGGCAGATCTCATCGTGGTGATCTCCCGCGTGCAACCTCGCAGAATCGTGAGGGCCCTGTTAATCATGAAACTTCTGGGCATGATGGCTGCAGCCCACGCTGTGGTGCCGCTAGCGTTGCTGCACACGAGGCGCCTGCAACGTTGGTTTATCCACCTCCGGGTGCACCCAATACATCAGAAGGCACGTATGTTGAGGGTTCCCCCCTCAGTGGGCGTGGACCTCGCTCACTGGAGGAACTCCTGCACCCTTTCACACGGAGTTCCCATCGGACGCCCTGCGTCTCACGTGGCTGTGTTTACGGATGCGTCGCTGTTGGGGTGGGGGGGGGCACGTGCTTGTCCCATACGGTGGCAGATCGCTGGCCCTCCCACACGCACGAACACATAAATGTGTTGGAGCTGATGACAGTGTGGAAGATGGTCAGACACTTCGCTGCCCTTCTCGAGGGCCGTCATGTCGAAGTTCACACGGACAATCGGGTGGCGGCAGCCTACATAAATCGCCAAGGGGGAGTTCGGTCTCTCCCTCTGCTGCGTGTAGCCACAGATTTACTGTGTTGAGCACATGTCCACCTGCTGTCCATCAAGGCCACCTACATCCCGGGGGTCCTGAATGTCGCAGCAGACATCCTGTCGAGAGGGGGACCCCGCGACTCCGACTGGCGTCTGCATCCTGCGCTGGTGTCGCTGGTCTGGACCAGGTTCGGGGTACCTTCTGTGGATCTGTTTGCGGCTCGAGAAAACGCTCTGTGTCGCCTGTGGTTTTCCCTGAGCCCCCGGGACCGACCCCCACTCGGGGCGACGCCTTCTCACACCAACCCTGGCCTCGAACGCTCCTCTATGCGTTTCCACCAGTCCCTCTGATTCCCCGGCTCCTGGACCGAGTTCGTTCAGAACAGCTTTCGGTGATTCTGATGGCTCCCAGACACCTGTCCGCGTCATGGTTTCCGGACCTACAAGCGTTAGTGTCCGGCTCCCTGTGGAGGCTGCCATGGAGGGAGGATGCCCTTCTCCAGGCGGATGGAATAATCAGACATCCTCCCGAAATAGGCCAGAGGCTTTGGGTGTGGCCGCTGAGCGTTCACGCTTAGAGGCTTCTGGGCTGCCGCATGATGTGGTAGCCATGATTCAGAGTGCACGAGCGCCCTCTACCGTAGCATCTTACGCTGCTAAATGGGCAGCTTTCCAGAACTGGTGCACAGAACGGAATGTTCAAGCGCTCTCCTGCCAGCTGGCGGATGTCCTATTGTTTCTACAGATACTGATGGACAGAGGCCTCGCATTCAGCACTATTAAGATTGGGTCAGCAGTAGCTCAGGTGGTAGAGCGGGTTGCCTCGTGATCGGAGGGTCATGGGTTCGATTCCAGCTCCCGCCAGGGGTATCCTGCTGTTGTGTCCTTGGGCAAGACATTTCATCCAACTTGCCTGTGTTAGTGGTGGTCAGAGGGGCCGACGGCACCAATTGGTAGCCTCGCCTCTGTCAGACCTCCCCAGGGTGGCTGTGGCTACAAGTAGCTTACCATCACTAGCAGTGTGTGAATGTGAGAGTATGTGAAAGCGTCTTTGGGTGTCTTGAAAAGCGCTCTATAAGTTCAATGCATTATTATTATTATTATTATTATTATTATTATTATATGCTGCAGCTATCTCATCCTGTCATCAGGGCTTTGGAGATAGATCTGTTTTCAGTCATCCCCTCACGAAACGCTTTCTAAAAGGTGTCAGAAGGAACAGACCTGTGTCCTGACCGCTATTCCCCCAGTTGGACCTCACGGTGGTTCTACACGGCTTATCTAAAGCCCCATTTGAGCCCTTGGACCAGGTCTCACTCAAGTTCCTGTCACTCAAAACGGCCTTGCTGCTGGCTCTGGCATCAGTCAAGAGAGTGAGCGACCTGGCCGCCCTCTCGGTGGCTCCCGCATGCCTCAGGATCCGGGAAGATGGCGGGTCTGCTGTTTTATGCCCCAACCCAGCCTTTATGCCCAAGAGCATTACGGCTTCCTTCAAATCCAGGTCAATTTCATTGGCTGGTCTTTTTCCTCCTCCCCATAATTCTGATGAGGAGGCGGCTTCCCATCTTCTCTGCCCGGTGCGCGCGCTCGCACGATATGTGTCACGCACTTCGGGGATTCGCCGCTCACAAAGCCTGTTTGTGCACTACAGGGATTCTTCCCTTGGGCAAGCGCTGTCGACCCAGCGTCTTTCGCGCTGGCTATGTGACGCCATTTCACTCGCTTACACATCGTCAGGGCGGGATCCCCCTGAGACACTCAGGGCTCACTCAGCTAGAGGGATTTCCTCTTCTATGGCGCTCCTCAGTGGTGTGTCAATGGAAGACATTTGTCAGGCTGCTTCATGGGCTTCACCCTGTTCCTTTACTCGTTATTATTTAGAATCAGAATCAGAATCAGAAAAGGTTTATTGCCATTGTCAGTGAACAAACAATTCACAAACTAGGAACTTGCTTCGGTACTAACGTGCTACATATAACATGAATAATAAAATAAAAAAAAATAGAATAAAGTAGAATAAAGTAGAATAAAATATAATAAACAAGCATAAAACTTTGCTATAAAAAATGGCAGATGTGTCTTCAGGTTCTGTCACTCGTTCGGTGCTTGGACCTCAGCAGGCTGAATGAACGCTTTATAGCATCCCATCAGCCCTGCTTGAATGATTTTCATCCTTTTATGGATTTTATTTTTTTGTGGAGGCTCCACTCTTATTTTTGGCTGCCTCAGCCTTCGAGCCTGGGCTGAGGCTGAGTGCCCCTCCCTAAAGGCGTGTTGGGTGTGTTCATTGGTTGAGTTAACCAGTGTGGCGTAAACCCATCCAGCCGCGTATTATTCTAATAGCAGCTAGCTTAAGGGCTAAGACTAGATGAAATAGAACATTGGTTACGTATTGTAACCCCAGATTTTATGAGTCTAGTCGCAGCCCTTAAGCCACTGGCCCCACTGGTTCTGTTAGGACTAAGAGCCATCGGAGGCGAACAGTGGAGTCGCTCCACTTATATACCCACAAGGGGGCCCACTATTAGTGGGCGTACATTGAAGCTCTTCATGATTGGCTGATGCGGAGATCATCCTTCCAATAGCAGCTCGCTTAAGGGCTGCGACTAGACTCATAGAATCTGGGGTTACAATACGTAACCAACGTTGTATCATCAGCAAAAGCTCTTGGGTGGAAGAGTGAAGACCAACAGGAGAATGTTCTTTTTGTGACCACTAGCCTTACGCATCAACATGTTGCTCGTTCCTTAGATAAATGAATGAATGTGGCAAAATACAAGATGAGCTCTATTCTAATAATCACCAACCCGTGAGACTGGGAGATCAGGGTTCGATTCCTGGTCGGGCCATACCAGAGACAGAACAAATGGACCCAACGCCTCCCTGCTTGACACTCAGCATTAAGGAGTTGGACTGGGGGGGCTAAACCACCAAATGGTTCCCGAGCGCAGCTGTGTCTGCAGCTCACCGCTCCCCCAGGGGATGGGTTAAATGTGGAGAACACATTTCACACAAACATCAGTGTGTGTGACAACTGATGGGACTTTTAATTTTAAACTTTGTTAAAACAAATACTCAACTCAACAAATGTTCTCATTTTAGATGCTGCAGAGGTTCCTAGAGCTCATGCGGTCGTGTTCATCCATTGTGAGTGTTTGAGAAACAGTAACCATTCTGAAGTCCACTAAATCAAATGTCAGCTTCGAGGGACAAAATGACTACTGGGTTTGAAGCCATGGCATAATTTGATGGAGAGATGAAATTGACCAGTGCCTGATTTAGCCATAAGCCTGTACAGGCAGGTGGTGGTTGCCAGATAACAGCTCCAGCCCCCAAAGCCATGTTTAATTTGAAATGTACCTTCCAGCTTTAACCTTTATGCTAATGACATCCGTTTCTTTTATTAGCGTTATGGTGTTCATGCTGTTTTTTTCTTCAACGTGCATTTTTCATTTTCCCCTCAGAATACCAGATCAGGGTTTTTATTTACCTTCACATGTTTCATTGTTTTTCATTCCTTAAAGGTTCATTTTGCAGTGACTGATGAATTGGGCTGTGCAGCTAGTCTAGCATTGATTTTGTTTCAAACAAACACAAAAGAACGTTTTACACAAAACAAGATTATTCATGACGTAATTCGTCACAGTTCATTTTCCTCCATGCTGTTATTCTGCCGTTGCCTTCTTAATTACAACTACTGTAGCTTCTTGTGAAGGTCAGTGCATTTGAGGTGGTGGTTTAACAAGTCAGTGCAAGTAAAGATGGCAGAACAAATTCCTTTTTTCCCCCGATCATGCCATTACTTTAATGATTTGTGGCACGTGCATAATTTAATATGGTTCCATTTCTAAAGTAGACACACACACCTTCTGCTTGGACATTGGTGCTCCCATAGTAGCTCCTCACTGCTTCTACAGCAGCGCTGCCTGTGCTGATTTATTCTTACTTTAGACAATTAGGTGCCTACACATTTTAAAGAAATCTCTGAATCTTACAAAATTGTTAATCTGTCTTATTCTAAGTCAGAGATTCCCAAACCGAGGTCCGCCCATGGGAAAAATGTGCTGCTCATCGGTTGTTCAGTCTCGTCTCTTGAGTTTGAGCGTCTCTTATTTGTATGCTTTTGTAATCATTAGTTTCAGATTTATTCCCGTCAGTCAGAATCAATTTTACTGCCAATGGCCCAGCGTCCTAAAGCATAGAGATGTGTCTCTGCAGATTCCTGCACACATTTCACATGGCAGACCGCGAGACTCACTTACATGTAGGCGCAAGAGTCGAGCTGAAAGAGAAAAGATGTCACCGAGCCAAATGAGGATGAGTATAGATAACTAACTAAATGAGGATGAGTATAGATAACTAACTGAGCAATACTCTAGGAGTGGGGTAAACAGTGGAGATCTCAGAATATGCCCAAGCTGATGTCAAGAGACGAGAATGAACCGATGAGCAACACTTTTTTTCCTGTGGAGGCTCTCAAGATGGTCCCCACATGGTTGTGGGGTTGTGTGTGTGTGTGTGTGTGTGTGTGTGTG
>SSNQ01034385.1:333797-346297 GCA_006942095.1 Nothobranchius kuhntae | reverse complement strand
AGCCACGCTTTGGCCTCTGCGCACACTTGGACCACCCGAGGTGCGCATTGCTTCTTCATTTATTTCACTGAAATTGTCCCTCTCTTGCTCAACTTTGTCACACAACTCGTTCAGCCTGGCCGTGCAGATTTGTACATCCAATGATTTGGTCTGCAGTATTCCAAAAAGCACAGCAGCATACTCAAAAAGCCCGTTGAATGTGTCGAGCAAGAAACAAAACTGTAAATCCTCCAGCCGTGCGTTAATTCATCTGCAGAAAGCACGGTGTCCTCATCATACTCGTCGTAGCGGTCTAATATGTGACCAAACATCTCCTTTAGAGCAACTCCCTTCTCAAAGACTGCATTCACCAATCTTGATGAATATTGCGACGGTGTTGGAACACGAGGAAGACGCCGTTTGCACCCATCATCCAGCAACTGTGTGCACTTCGGGGATCTGGAGAAAAACGCAGCGAGGCCATTCAGATTGGTAACAAAGACCTTGCACTCTGTGAGCTTTGAGGCCCTTGAGTCAGCACTAAATTAAGACGATGTGCATACCAGTGAATGAACAAGGCCATAGGTGCCTTTTCCTTAACTGTAGCCTGCACCCCGTTTAGTCCAGATGCCATCGCCGCTGCACCATCGAACACTGTGCAACAACTTTGTCCAAACAGCATTCATATTCCTCAAGCATACGGAAAATAAGTGCAGCAAGGTCATCAGCTCGCCTGCCACTAGTTACATCCACACATTTGACAAAACGCTCCTGGACACGTGTGGCAGGACGAGTGCCAGCTGTACCACGTTACCCACGTCTGTGGCCTCATCAACCATGACGGTGACAAAAGGGGCTCTTCTGATCTCCATTGTGATCTCATCTCCCATCCTTCTGTATTCTGCCTGATGTCCCAGTAAAGACCCTGTTGGTGGTCCGGTGGTAATGCTAGTCAGGTCCACATAATTACCTCCGTTTAATGACTGGGGGTTTTCATCATGCCCCCTAAATGAAAGTCCCTGTTTACCCAAAAACATGACACATCACATCAGCCTTTTCAATATCTCCCTAGTGTTCTTCACCTTTTTGTTGTGGAGCTCCGTGTCCCTGCGCGCCTGTTCGCTGAGCTGCAGATCCACTCGGGTTCCCCAAAGGTAGCATTTCTGGAAGCCAAATAACCTAGAGACCAAGAAGGAGGGGAGAACAAACAACGCTGACGAGGACATTGGACCAACAACACATTGAGACGCAGACAGGGTTTTATACACAGGGGCAGGATGATTGGGAGATGAGCTGCAGGTGCGTGGGGAGAGAGAAACCTGGTGAAATCCATCTACTAATCAGGGAGAGGAAACTGAGCTGAGGAGGGGAAAGAAAACATGACCTATGAACAATAACCAAACCTAAAGACTAGAAGAACAAGATAAATAACTAATGATCAAAGAAGGAAAGGAGAACCAATAAACCGGTGAGGAAGGGCCTAGAAGAAAACCTGAACCTAAGGAAAAAATTAGCTAGATAATATAAATACAAAGAAAACTAAAGAATAAGTGAACCTGGGAAACCTGGTGGGAGCTGGAGACCTAAAGGGGCACAGGGACCTAAGGGGAGAACCTGGAGTGGGGCTGGGGAACACAAGGAGGCACATAAGGGGAACCTAGAGGGGGGCTGGAGAACACATGAGGGGGACGCAGGACCAGACCATGACACTCTGTCTTGAAAATGGAGTGGCAAGTAAATCTGCAACCAAGTCTTTCCCTTCTCCTCTTTCAGCCATCATGTGTTTAACAAATACACCGAAAGCTGTCTCTAGGTACAAATCTCCGTGTTTAGATTTGATATTTTGCTTAATGGCGCTAGAAAAGTTGTAACTACTGCCTATCCAATCACAGGATGCGTTCATGTCAACTTCTGCGTGAGGCCAGCGGGGCCACGCTGACTCATGAGCTGATTGGCTAACGCTCTGGATTGTCTCTGTTCACTTACAGCGGACAGTGGACTGCTCGGTCGATTCTGAAGGCCTAGGGCAGACTTAACCTGCCTGAAGACGCAAGCTAGCTGAAATCTGATTGGATAACACCCAGCCTTGGTATTTTAACACTGGAAGCTGCACAACCAAGTGGGTATAACAGGATATAAAGAAAACAGACCAGTTGTTAGGGATTTTATCAAAATGTGTGTCAATAAGCCTTTTCAAGTAGTCGAAGAGAAAAGGAGACGATGAGACAACAAGCCAACCAGTTACAACCGTGGCAGATGTGCACGGCAAGTGCCTCGAACATCTGTTCAGAGTTTATTTAAACAAAAAGATAAGAACGGGAGTGAGGTCATTGTGTGTGAGAGACAGTCAGTGTGTGTGAGTGAGACAAGAATGTGTGTGTGCGTGTGTGCGTGCGTGTGTGTGTGTGTGTGTGTGTGGGGGGGGAACAGTGTGTGGGTGTGTGTGTGGTTAAGAATGCTTCGGGACATTTGTTAACAGGATTAAAGCAATGAAATATAAAATTTCCATGCACCAGTGAAAACATTTTTATTTAAAAATATTTACCAAAGGAAAAAAATACATTTACGTTGTTGAGGAAGTTCAGGCCAGCTGAGAAGGCTTTGCTGGCCCTGACTGCCCACCACTGCTGTTTAGAGAGTAAAGCACATTGCTGTCATCTTAAAGCAGCACTAGTTTCCTTTCTTGAAGACATGTTCTACTTGGTGATATTTTAAAGGTTTATAACATGCAGTTGCACAAACTTCTGTGAAATAGAAGATTGTATTTTTAAGAAGGCTGCAGTCTGCTTCGCTGCTCCGAGCCCCTCCTGAACCACTGAGCTTCTCACCCTATCGCTAAGGAAGAGCCAAGCCAGCTTGCGGAGAAAGCTCATTTTGACCACTTGTATCCGTAGTTACATTTTTTGGGTCAATACCCAAAAATTTCATGTATTTATATTTCATTTTTATTGATTTCATTGCAAAGTATTTAGTGTCTCTAAAGACCTTTGAATTTCGGCATTTCCAAGCAGCTTTTTGTTTGCTACTCTGCTCATCTCAGGCGGAATCACACGGGCTCAATACAGTAAAGCACATCAGTCCTTATACTCTAAACAACCTACCAATAAAGTGTTAAAACAATACTGGCAAGTGTAGCTAACAAAGAAGAAAGTTACTGCCGCGACCGAGAGGCGAGCCTCTGCAAAACCATCGTTACAAAACAATAGTCACAGATAGCCTGTGCCGGCCATTACGTCCATGGCTGCAGACAGGACGCATGATTCTTACAGCAGTGTTTAGTCACCGATGCAGAAGTACTTTATCAGAATATATCCAGGTTTCTGAACCAAGACCAGGCCAGCTTCAGGCGGAGGACACACGCCCGTGTTACTCTGGGGGCTATTTTCTTCTGTTTGCAGGAAAAATCTTTACATTAACTACATTTCAGCTGAGACGGAAAAAAGCATTAATGCAGCCACAAAAATGGTGTGGGGGTATTCCTCATGAGGAAATGGAACCAGGTAAAAAGCTCCCAAAGTGGATTTTCACCAAACAGAACCGTTAAAGATTCTGTTCAGAAAAGTCATGCTTTTTCAAATCAGTCCAGTATAATAACAGAACTAACAAGATCTTCACAATGGACCCAGATGTTAATGCCAAGGCAAATGACCATCCACCTGATGAGTTCACTCCAGAAGTTACACACGGGTAGAAACTTGGTGCAGCTGGGTGACCCAATAAGCAAGCTATGGATCTATCTGGCAATTATTCCAAGTTTGGCTATTCCCATCCTGGAACATTATGTTCATGCTCTGCGTGAAAGACCCAACATGACATGGGATACCACAGCTTCTCCTCCTACCAACAGAGCAGAGTCTAGACTAGTTATTTCAGGGTTGGACTGAGGGAACAGGATTTAGGAAATAACTGGGAGCTAACTCCAAAGGCTTTAGGACAATAAATGCTGCATTAGTGTGTGGTGATGCAGCCGCACAGGCGGACCTAAAACTTAGAATTTCACACAAAGTTAATGTGTTTCGGTCATTCAGCTTAGACAGAGTGAGACTGAAAGTCTTCGGAAATCTTGGCAGAGCGTTTTTGAATTCAATTCAATAACACTTTATTAATCTCAGAGGGAAATTAGAGTTTCAGTACACAAAATTCTGACATCAGACATACATACATAGACACATGACAAGAATTGGTGACTGTGGTCATTCGCAACCCGAGTCGCGCTACCTTAATAGAGGTCAGAGGGTTTATATGAGGATAGAGTCAGGGGGAGGGGAAAAAGGCACTTCAGAGTTACCCTCCACAGGGAGCGCAGCTTTGCTCTGCAACAAACACCTCAGACAGAAATGCAACAGACTTCAGACATCACACAACATAAGTGTCCACCATCTTCTAATCTTTCAAATGTCGCCTGTATGTTTCTGTAACAAAGGTCAGGAATCTCCTACCTAGCACACCAGCCTGGCGTGCAGACCCACACATCAAAACAGCAAAAAGTAAGGCAGAAATGTGAAGTGTGATGGATGAGCCATAGATTACCTAGTCGGGGGGGGGCACAAATAGGGTCCGGCACCATATGAGGTGTTTTTGTCACATACCTGAGCCTGTGAGTAGGAAAAAAGTCCAAACTAAATATTAAACAGAGGAGAAACACTCGTCCCCAAAACACTTGAAGTACAGACGCTCTTTTGTTTGATAATTCAGGTCAGTCATTGCCCTTAATTAGCCCTGATAATAGAAATGATGCGTTCCTGTTTGATGTGTCCAGTTGTATCTGAAAAGAAGATGGTACTGATGGGGACTGTGGTGTGGTCCAAATCTCCACCAGCTCCTCCGGCAGGACCCCAAGGCGTTCCCGGACCAGATTGGAGATGTGACCTCTCCAACGTGTCCTGGGTCGACCCGGGGGCCTCCTGCCGGCAGGACATGCCCGAAACACCTCCCCGGGGAGGCGTCCAGGAGGCATCCTGACCAGATGCCCAAACCACCTCAACTGGCTCCTTTCGATCCGGAGGAACAGCGGTTCTACTCCGAGTCCCTCCCGAATGTCCGAGCTCCTCACCCTATCTCTAAGGCTGAGCCCGGCCACCCTACGGAGGAAACTCATTTCGGCCGCTTGTATCCGCAATCTCGTTCTTTCGGTCATTACCCAAAGCTCATGACCATAGGTGAGGATTGGGACGTAGATCGACCGGTAAATCGAGAGCCTGGCTTTCTGGCTCAGCTCCCTCTTCACCACGACAGATCGGCTCAGCGCCCGCATCACTGCAGACGCCGAACCAATCCGCCTGTCGATCTCCCGATCCCTCCTACCCTCACTCGTGAACAAGACCCCGAGATACTTAAACTCCTCCACTTGAGGTAGGACCTCTCCCCCGACCCGTAGTTGGCAAGCCACCCTTTTCCGGTCGAGATCCATGGTCTCAGATTTGGAGGTGCTGATCCTCATCCCAGCCGCTTCACACTCGGCCGCGAACCTACCCAGCTAGAGCTGAAGGTCAGAGCTGGATGAAGCTAGGAGGACCACATCATCCGCAAAAAGCAGAGACGAGATTCTCCTGCCACCAAACTCGACACACTCCACACCACGGCTGCACCTAGAAACTCTGTCCATAAAGGTAATGAACAGAACCAGTGACAAAGGGCAGCCCTGGCGGAGTCCAACCCTCACCGGGAACAGGTCCGACTTACTACCGGCTATGCGGACCAAACTCACGCTCCTCTGGTAAAGGGACTTTTTTTTGTCTTTTTTGCTCAGCACAGAGACACGGGTGAAAACATGTTTGTTTTTCTCCTAGAATATTCTTTTATTGGTAAAATAAACAATTTCCTACTATATGAACTGGCCTTCACTGGAGGGTTAGGCTAGTGGACAGGGTGGAGCGGAAAAGGAAACAACATTTTATTTTTTCTGTTGCCCTTCAGGGCTTCCACACTTCTCTACTCTGTGTTCAAGACATTTTTTCACCTTTCAACCAAATTTGCTCTCACTTTAGATGGCAGGCAAGGCCGGTGTCTGTCTTTTCAATAAAAATATTTCAAAATACATTTTTATTGTTTGTTTTTTGGAGTGCAGGGTCAAATGCAGCTTTGACTCTGAATCCGACAGTTTTAAAACAGCAGTCACACTCGTTCAAGCAATAGAAAACATCCGTTAGGACAAGGAAACCCACCAACCTGCTTCAGGAGGACGCATGTTCGAAGCTCTCAGCCTTGGTGTTTTACTCCTTATTCTACATGAATCAATACAAATCTTGCAAGGGAAGGAAGCTACAGTAGGGTGCATTGGCTTTCTTCTGGACAGACTGGATTTATTTCTGAAAGAGGAAGGATTAACAATTCCCCATTAGCCTAGTCATTTTAACAGAAGAATGAACGTCTTTAGCCCTCAACCTAACATTCTCCGTGCTGCTGTAATGTCACAGGAACAAGTACGCGGCTCACCGTGTTTACACACCAGTCTCTAATCTGTGCTTCCTGCCTCCACCTGGCCTCTGTAGTCTCCTGCTCAGTTCAACAATACAGAGGCAGCAGTAAACCCCTCGAGGGACCTGGACTGGCACACAGAACATCAAAGAGATCACACATCTCCAAGTATTAATCACCCCCTCTCTATGACATACTTACATGACAAGATGGAGTCCTGCTTGGTATCTTATTTCTACAGCCTCACTAGGGCTGAGTTAAAGCTCACAAATTCCCCCTTTTTAAAGCAAATCCAGAGAACCAAGAGTTAAAACTCCTCTTTCTCCTCCTCCTAATGTTCTGTAGGAATGAAAAAACTACAATAACCACGAGAGCTGTACAAGTACATGTTCCGCCACATTTGTATTACTACATTCAATTAAAGAAAAAAAAGCTCTTGCTGGCAGAACAGGATGAAATGTAACCACGACTAATAACGACTTACTCCTCTACATTTCTACCACTCTGCCCAGTATTAAATTATATTCCTGCACTCAGCAAATAAAAAAAGAAACGAACGCTAATCCCTTCGGTGAAAGAGGGAGACCCAGTACTGACATGTGTAGACACGTACGTTTGAGGATTCTGTAATTAAATACGAGGACTTGAGTAAGAGAGAAACATTAAAAGGTGAAGACCAGAAGAATAGCTAATGTGGTCCAAACAGCCCCTCCATTGTCTAACTGATATAATCAGGTCGTGTTGAGTTACCTTTTTCACATCTTATCTTTAGCTTACAAGCAGGTTCTGAAAGTGTAGTACCACAAATACAACGTCTTAATATTCCCAGGAGTTACTCTGATATCGTTGTAACCTGTAGAAATAAACTTCAGCTGCAAAGTAAATCACTCATTTGCATTATTGGTGGCAAAGTTCAGCTCTTTTGAAGTCAGTTTCTTCTAAACAATTAATTTCTCACCTAGTAAAGCCTGAGCACTGACTTGCTTCAGTGTGGAGAGAAAGAGACGTTTGACTGGCTAAAACTGTCACAGCAGTTCATACAAATCATGTTTATTAAACCTTTACACTTCCAGAAATCTGTCATTACATGGTTATTTACAAAGAAGTGGTTATTTTAGGCAGACACAGCAGGGGATCTGGAGCTGTAGCGTTGCATTTCAGGCAGTAACACTTATGACTCCAGAAAACAAAACAGGAAAAAACCTACAATGCAAAACTGTCAGGCTAAAATGTGTTAGTCATTAGTTCAAGTTAAAGCTCCACTAGTTGTCACACTGCTGTGTGAAACCTGTTCTCCACATGTGACCCATCCCTGGGGGGCGGTGGGCTGAGGACACAGCCAGTCAGTGACCTCTGTTGTGCCCTTTCTGGTCAGGACAAGTCACACATCTACAATCCACCGTTGCAGGAAAGCAACCCTGTTTGAGTTTGTGTTGCTAAAGCAAAGTCAAGCCTCTGTTTTCAGAATAACAGCAGAAAACACCCCCACCCCACCTCCCTATCACAGTAAAGCTAACAGTCAACTGGAAATGTGCCAGTGGGTCTATGTGAAATTGGTGTGTTTGCAGGCCAATCAGCAGGCCGAGGACTTTACGCAGAAATGCGTTGGTGTGTAGTAAAGCTAGTGTTAATCTCCCAGTCCCAGGGCAGGCACTCATGTCACTACATCACTGAACTGGTGTCAGTTACCCAGTGGAAGATGAATTAAGCCGGGTGTACACCGGATGACTTTTTCACTGTTTAGAGCCGATTTTCCCCCTCGTGCAAGAGGGACGAGTTTTGTGCTGAGCGCCGTGTGGTATACGGGGGTACCGAGAGGCGATTAACACCAAGCGAGCAGTTACCTATCAGCAATCGTACGTACACACGGATTTCTAGTGTGTTTGATCATTTGCTCGTCCCTCGTGAGGGTGTCGCATTGTTGAAGCGGCGCTGTGACCCTAAAAGCAAACATGCGTCAACCAACCAGTTCCCTATTACCTAGAGCCCTGCACTGGAGCCCTAGGCCCTCGGGCCGGGCCGGCCCGAGGGCCTAGGGCTTCGGGCCACCGACTGTGTAATTACCTCGGACACGGACACGGGCCGGGCGCCTTTATTTTTAATCGAGTTCATAATAAAAACTGAAACACTTGAACGCAGCAGCACCTGCCTGCTTCTCACACACCGTTAGCTCAGTTAAGGTGTGTGTGGTTTATAAACGCGCCGATATAAACCAATTCTCAAACTGCTGATTGAAACATGTGCCCCTGTTCTAATACGCCATCTTATGTCCACTTTGATGTCAGAAACATTCGTTTATCCTCATGAAAACGGCAGAATTCTGTTTTTCTGTGAATAAACTCGCTCTGCAGTTAAAAATACAGCATTCATTGCTGCTTTTCCTATCTGGAGAGCGCGTTTTCAGAGCGGCAGATTAAATTTACAAACGCATCCAATTAATGTAGCGTTCGTAAATTTCATCTGCCGCTTGAAAAATACTCTGTTAGAATAAAAAGCTGCATTGATGCTGTTTTTCTTTCTTTGTTTTTTACTGCAGAACGCTTCCCACAGATGATTACAACGCGGAGCGTCCTATCACGCTAAAACTTTATGAAAGGTTAAAAAAGGTCGGAGTCGGGCTCGGGTCGGGCCAGAGACTCCTGAAAACCTTTTCGGACCGGGTCGGGCTGGGGCTCCACCCCCTCGGGCCGGGCCGGACACGGGCTCAGATTTTAGGCCCGTGCAGGGCTCTGCTTTTAACACACGTCGGTCGTTTTTACTTATACACAGTTTTTCGCACACAATGTCCAGGATCGTCGAGAAAGTGTGTTTATGTCAAACTAAACTGATAAAACATTGATTTACATTCTTTTGTCTTGCTCCTCCAACCCCCACACACCCCGTGTGTCCTCTTCCTGCAGCACTCCCGGAGGACAACAGACATCCACATCAACGTCAAAGCAGTTAGTTTTAGCGTATTTTAGCTCCGGCAGGTTGCTACCAGACGTACAGCGTGAGCAGTCAGGTCACATCCGAGGAATGGGTCGTACAGTGTGAGCACGACTCGTGAGATTGGCTCTGTGAGGAAGTCGTACAGCTGGGACTGAAGCTGAGTACCACGGGTGAGAAGGTTGCTCGGTTTTACTGTGAAGGGCGGATAAAAGGGGCAATAACTGTTGGAAACTCATGAAAAAACTGTGGTTACTAATAAACTAATGGATCCTTAATAGCAATTAAGGAGCTAATTCTGGCTAATGATGAAAGCCATATTAGTTACAGATGAATTCATATTAGTTAATACTGAACACATGTTTCATAAATAAGGAACTGACAGTTCAGGTTCAGGCCTTTTACACTAACGGTGTTTTAAAGAGGGAAATCACTGAGAAACCATGTTTCACTTGTTATTTCTGAAAAGGATCAGTCACTCTGAGTTCAACACGAAAATAGTCTCCTACATCAGCTTCTGACAGAAAACAGATGGTGATACTTTACGTCTACGTCACACTGTCACTGAACATTCAGGATCTCACCCTTCTTGACTTGCTGTTGGTCTAGCGTCCAGGAAACAGCAAGGGATGGCTCGGCTAGTAGAAGCTAACCGCTAGCAACTCCACAACGCAGGAACTCCTTCAGGCTTGTGTTATTTGTGCTGATAAAACATTTCTGTTGCAAAGCAAACTGAGTCAGTGGTAGAGTCGCGTCGTTGTTATCCAATCAGAGCCGAGCTATACAAATATCAGCAAATCACACTCCTGATCCTGCAGTCTGAAAGTACTTTCTCCTCTAGCTGAATGCTAAACTAGAGACTGCAGCAAATCTATTGAAATAATGAATGAGTGAATGAATGAATGAGTGAGTGAATGAATGAGTGAATGAATGAATGAATGAATGAGTGAGTGAATGAATGAGTGAGTGAATGAATGAATGAATGAATGAATGAATGAATGAATGAATGGGAGCTTTAGAAAACACTAAAAGGGTCTGAAAACATGTTAAGTGTGGGAACTGGATGGCTAAGGTGGTAACGCTGATTTTCCTCTAGGATGTTATCTTCGGGTCTTTTGGTTTTCCGCCACAAACTGAAACGGGTAAATTGTGTTAACTGGTGACTCTGAATCGCCCCAGGCATGAACGCAGATACGTGTTTCTCTCTTTGTGGCCCTATGACGGACTGGTGTGCTGCCCAGGCTGTACCACGTCTTTCACCCCATTACTGGCACAAGCTTCCAGTAAAACTGAACTATTAACATGTTGCTTGTAAGTCAGTGTGCATCCAATAATTTCAGAATATTAACAACTAAACAAAATGGGAACCCCTGCCCAAAAATAATGGGATCACTGTCAGGATACTAGATAGTTTATTAGGTTACTTTTTGACCAAAACACGATTCATTTCACTTTTTTTCCTCTAAAGCCCTAACTCAGTGACCTTGTCCTCCAAATAGAGCAGAGCAGTGATCATAGCTACCTATCTTATCTCCAAATGGGCCTAATTGGGCGGATGATTAGTGTAGTGAGAGGCTTTCACAAGAGGCTCAGTGAACCAAAATACTTCTTTGGTTCAGATAAGAAGCTGGTGTCAACATTCTGGAGTGCTTTCAGTGTTCACACTTCTCTTTCCATCTTTCCACCAAGGTGAGGCGTTAAATAGGAACGGTTTGGGTGTTTATATTAAAAATGTCCTTTTTTTCTCAGTCCTGCTATATTTTCATCACATGAAGAGCACTGACCAAAAAGTAAAGGCATAAATGACTCTCTTTGTAACGTACCAAGTGGTCAGTTATCACCTGGACCATACTGACCACAGGAAACCGTCTGTTTGAGCACCCAAACCCAAACACACCACTGCCACCATTCTTGCTACTGCAAGGAGTCATAACATTCTCACTCAAGGCCCCTTGCAAGTCTCCTGCATTTTCACTCTGAGGAAAGTCATCTGGAATCATAAATAACTTTACAACTCAAACGTCTGATTAATCACACGTGATGAATGAACAAAATGTTTAAATCAAATGTGTGAATAATCTGTGCTCAAACCAATGAATTTAAAATGAATATTGTTCTTACAATGATCCATTTCAGATCAGTATGTGTTTGACGTAACAAGTTATCAACATCTACACTCACACGCATCATAATAAGATACGTATTAATGTAATATTCACTTCACATAAGTGCTTTAAAACAGTCTCATTCACAAAGTGTTAACCACCTTTGTATCTGAAGAACGCGTGTCCTCTGACGGATGTTTTGGTAAGCCCTCAAGACCGGGCACATTCTGATTTGCCAAACTTGCCAAAATTGATAAAAAATGAGTTCAATAAAGCAAGAATTACTTCCCGATTACTTGAGTTTCTAGCTGACTCCCGATTCGGCCAAATCAGGGCAGAAGTCGTTTTGAAACCATCTCCTTTAACCTTAAGTCAAAAGCCTCTCTGCAACACTGCGAGTGATTATAGATGCCACAGCTCTTTTTAGAGCTACTTCACACCTCAGACATCTAACCTGCAGACCTGCGTTGCATCTTCTGGCCGGTGAAGCTGAACTCAGAGGAAGCTACTAATCTCTGAGTATTGTGGTTTCGACGTCCGGTGACCTCACCACTTGGACCGCACCCCTCCGGACCACCAGGCAGGGGCGGCGTTAGGCCCGGCTACTTGGGCTCAAGCCCCGAATGTTTAATCAAAAGCCCCGGATCTAAATCGCGGAAGTAACATGCAGTACCAAAGTCCAACAGAGGGGGAGCAGCTGGCAGTAGTGTGTATACAGCCTGCCTGAGCCTCCACCACTGAAGAAGAAGCCCTTCAGCAGCCGGCTTCTGCTACACTCTCTGCCTGAAACGCATGAGTGAAGATGGACATAAGGACGTGTTTTAGACCAAAAGTACAGCGACAGAACCCCAGCTTTGATGAGACTGGTGCTGACTCAGGTTTGTGAGTCTTATTTGAAAATATTTGTTGTGCTGCTGGTTTGCCTAAAGTTAGCTTACTATCAGGTAAAGTTGTTGGAGAAAGAACGGGAATATTTACTATCATCTCACACTAAACACTAACAGGAACAATACTCTGCCCTGAATATGCTTAATATGTAGCTTCAGATTAAAAATTATGTGGTACAAGACA